>JAPYZB010000004.1:0-63519 GCA_030522745.1 Eupelmus kiefferi | reverse complement strand
GAAATGTAATTAACCTATTTTCCGTTCAAATCGAAAGACCACATTACTATCTCTTGAAAGGAATTCGATTTTCATTCGTAGAATACGTCTACTCTCTTCATTATTGAATGTAGTTACCAAGTAGACCATCGGCTCTAATTACCCTTCGAATTAAAAATCAATATTCCAGCTGAATTTCTTCCGTTTCGGTGGAACTTTGAATATCAAAGGAAACGTTCCATTAAAACTGTTTCTCGCTCGTAATTCCTCATTTTGCTCATCTTCTAGAAGAAATTTCCCTTATAATGATTGGATAAGTACACACTTCTACAAGAAATTCAACGAAAACATACTTTTCACCTAACAAAAACTATTACGAACTACATATTTTTCACCTTATTACCTTCACATTTTACTATCCCCTCATTAAACCACATTCAGCCACATCCGCAATTATCGTTTATCTAATCTCCATCCGGCAATCATCCCACCCCCCCAAACCCCCCCCCCCCCCAAAAAAAATCAACACGTGCCTCATCACCCAGCCCCTGAAAAAAAAAACCTTCCTCGTAACGAGGCCAATCGCATCGACGCCCTCTCGCATGACTGGATAAAACCCAGCCTGATTGCTCCGTTCGTCGAAAAACAAAAATAGCGCGTGTATACGCACCGCCGTCTTACACACATACCCACCCGCTCACACACATCCAAGAGTCGAAGACGAATAAAGCCCGCGGCGGCGCACAATAAGGCGAAACAGCTTTATAAGGATGAAAGCCGCTCGTTGCGTATATACACAAAGCGCATTCTCCCCCCGTGCGTTTCGTTTTCACGTCGGCGCGCGGTGCGCCGCTCGAAACACTGAATCTCACTTAAATCGAGAACGCGACAATGCGGCGGGTATAGACCCGCGTGCATGTGGGTGTGCGTCGCGCAGACGTTCCATTAGTTTTGACTCTGTCTCTTTCTCTCGCTCTCGTCTAGTGCGAAATCGCCCACGACGCGGGCTTGTTACGTGCTATCGTTTTTTATTCTCTCGATAAATCGCCGCTGTGATTGTCGAGCTGCAAGGATTCAGAGGCTGGGAGTTTCGTTTCTCGTTAAACGGGTTATTGAATTGAGAGGTAGAGAGAGAGATATAGTTTTTTTTTCGCTTCGAGTGAACGGAGGTTATTGATATGGCTATTGAAAGCTTGGCTATGATCGGATGGAATATGGAATTAATAGGAATCGCTTTTTATTGGAGGAGGTTAGCGGGTATCGATTCGACGACGCGGGGGGTGGGAATCGAAGCGTTTATGTAAAACGGATTGTTGAATGGAAATTAGCTATTATTGCGCGAGGGTATAGAAGATTTTTCTGTGAATGGCTTCTTTTATGGTGGCAATCGAGAGATTAAAAATAAAATGGAGCAATTTTCCGTTCACAAAGGAATTAATTACTAAGGATAACGTTTTTGTACATTAAATTTGTTTACACTTTGTTGATTATTCTTTGAGCCTGCCTTTTCGCGAATTAAAGCGGAGAAACGTAAGCTGCTTTTGCGTCAGCAGTTAAACGCAATTTTAATTATAACGTCAATCGATATTTTAATACGGCTTCGCTACTCTATCAAATAATTATGTAATTTTGATATTTATTAAGGAAGAAATTAAAGAGGTTTATTAACCAGCTAATAACTCGAAACTCTAATATGCGAATATAATTTCATAAAATGCAGGAATTTGATTTGATTTTTTTATAATTAAACATTTTGAATTACCTATCTAATTGCAATTTTCTGCTCAAATCTTTTAAAATTATATAAAACTTTAAAAATTTATTATAAAAATAACTAAAGTAAAAATAAATAAAAACTTTGATAAAAATTTTTCTTTAGATTTTATTGTAAAATAAATTTAAAACAGAAAAACAAAGAGAATTTTTGAGCATTCTTCACTTTGCATGTTCGTAACATAAATGAAAATTAAATTGCGAGAGTGGAGAGAAGCTTTCATGATTACAAATGCATACAGCTGCGTTATATAACTCCTCGCTATTTTGTATTTCAAATGTAAATTCATTTAAACGTTCAACAAATGTAATGCTATTATTTATTCAAAATTTCACACTAAATTATTTTTCTTTAATTTTTTGTGCAGGTTGTTTGTTCAGCAAAAATCTATGCAAACCTGATAGCTACTGTTATAATGGTAAGATGCTATTTAATTGATTATCAGAGAACATAACGCTCTCACTAATGACGTCTTATATCATATGTCTAAAATGAGTGACTTTGATTTATTAGATCTCGCATTCGGAACATGCATACAAGACGATGATCTGGCAGAGAAGGATTTGTACCAGTAAGTATTAAAGTTATTGGAAGTTTTAAAAGATCCTAATAAAAAAGACATTTGACATTTTTTACATAACGATAAAAGTGATAAAAACTGGATCATGCTTTATGAGGCAATATACCTTGATATGCGCAAGTGAATACAGGCCGAGTATAGTCAGACGCGGGCCAGTATACTCGGTATGCATTTATTTACATACATTAAGTGTATTGTCTGCAGTTTATCACGAACTTTGATCCCATTTTTCTCAAACTTTTCTCTAAATAAAAAAGTCTGTTTTCATAATTTCCTTTAAATTCCTATAGGTCACGTAGAATTATTCATAACGCACTATACCATCGGACTTTCTAAATTTTAAATAGTGGGAATTCCACTCTTTAGTGGAGCAATTTGAACTAACAAATTGTGAAAATACCACAGCTTTATCACAAATTTTCACTATTTGCTCTACTAAGTAGGAAAATAGTAAAATTTCCACTATTTAAAATGTAAAGAGTATACCATCATTTACACGAAATGTTTTTAAACAAATTCGCTCTCACTAATAACTACCTATTTTAAATCACCATCCCACTCCAATAACTCCCCCACATTTCCAATTGCATTCAACAAGTCTAAAAGCAATTCGCGCGCGAAGCAGCTTACACTCCTCAACAATTTAATATCCCTACAAACGCGAGGCAGCGCGCAACACTAGACTCAAAGTCGACCTTGCGCAGAAGCTTACATTTAACGGCATTAAGCCGCATTAACAGATACAAGCTCGCACCAACGTACCCAATTAGCCCAGGCAACCCATAAACGTGAGCTCGTACACACGCGGCCCAAATGCCTATATACCCTAACACAAATACGCGCAAGCGAGACTCACAGGCGCAATGGTGCACCCACAGGTACAGCTTGGAGCCGGAGCAGCTGGAGCTTCTGCGCATGCAGCTCGAGCGGCTCGAGTTCGAGGGCTACAAGTGGCCCCACGACTACACCCAGTGCGTCATGCAGATCCTGCTCGATAGTCTGCGCTACAGGCGAGTATATATATATATGTTTGATGATAGCCAGGCCGCGTTGGGTGACACTGGCTTATGTGGTCAGAGTAGATTGGGTTCGCGGGCTGGGCTTCGATTATGTATCGGATGTCGGGGATATTCGATATGCAAGATTGAGATTTTAAACGAATTGCGCGTGTAGGTTGAACAATGACGTGGAGGAGCTCTGCAGGAACCTGAAGCTTCGGGGTAGCGAGGATATTTTGAACGACGAGAAGGAGGTCATCGTCAAGGATGGAGTTCCTAGCTTAAGGGTGAGCTTTTTTCTCTTGTGCGATGAAAGATGTAAGGTTGTAATCGTTTATTTTATCTGCTGGAGGGTCGTTTGACGTTTTCAGCAAACCTTTTATCTTTCGTTTTGTAAATATTAATTTTAAATGTTTTTTTAAAGCTGTCGTGTAGGGATATGTTGCGCTTTTATTAAAGATGAAAATCGACATATCGATTTATTGGCGAGGGCTGCAACAAATGTATGCTATTTTTAATCCTGATTCTTTATTGATGTGCTGATAAAAGTAAAAGCTATCACTATTTTTAAAATTTATAATATCATATACGAAATATTTATAGACGAGCATTACATTAAAGATTCAAAAGAACGTTTTGTATTGTACAGGGTCACACATTCGTATTAGTGTTTTGCCATTTTGAAAATAAAGTTTTCAACAAAAATTTTTTTATAAAAATTTAGACATGTTGAATTTTTTTCTAGAAAGTGTCCACGTCAGATACGGATTGCTATATAAATTTTAAAATCGGAGTTCTCTCTAAAATGTTTTTACAGCAATGTGTTTTTTGCATTAACCAAAAGAATTGAAAAAGGAGTATATCGACCCCCTTATTCAAATTCAGTAAATTAAAACCAAATAAGTCAAAGCCAACATTTATCTAAAATCACGAAAGTAAATACATATAAATGAACCTCAAATTTCCCCTCTAATTTAAACCACAACCCAAGCCTCAACAAATCCTCCACAAATCATCATAAAACAAAACCCAAACAATGACCCGTCCCAACCCTTATAAAACTCCCCTTAAAAATCCCTCTGGAAAATGATGATTTACGCGCATATATCCTTGCGCCTCGCCTTACTGTTTATCCATACACGCAGGATCCATCCGAGCCGGTGGCGATAGTAAAGTTTACGCCGAGCCAAATGAATCCTCACGGGGAGTTCGCGGACGAGTTTTACTACCCGCCCGAGATGAGGCAGAGGATGGCCGAGGAGAGGAGGAAGCAGGCGAGCCGCTTTGACGATTACGACGAGAGCTTTTACGATAAACTCGGAGCTATCGGCAATCCCGATGAGGGTGAGTTCTCGCACGCAGACAAGACTTACTTTGTTTGTCCAATTAAAACTTAACACGCGCGCAAGCCCGAGCGAGATTCATCAAAGTCATTTGTATGCGCGGAGCGAATATATTCTAGAGAGCTGTACACTCGTTATTTGCGAACGGACGGCCTCGTTTTCGATTTTCCAGGAAATTTTGTGAGCTGGATGGTTATTTTGATAGGCGGGGTTGCTTTTGCGAGCTGCGAAGCTGAGTGTTATTTGATATCTGCTTTTTTTGGGGAATGGTTAATTTATTTTTCGTGGAAGTTTAATTGATTAAAGTGAAACTGTTTGTTTAGAGAAATGTTTTATCGTACATTTTAATATGAGTCAACAAGTTTTTTTCTTTTTTTTTTTTATCAACGAGATAATTTAATCCTTAATTAAATGGATGTTTTTGTCCTCCGGTCTCTCCCTCTATGGAGGGTAGAGAAAAAAGTATATGCTGTATAATGAAATCGTTTTGACCGTGACTATCAGTTTGGCTCCTTAAATGAAAGTTGCTTTGTATTTTTATTTTTGTATAAAATGCATTCTACTGTAGATTAATTATCATAATCTAAATATTTAAAAAAAATCTTATCTTAAGTCTTTTATTAGAGACTAGAAATTTAATTTTTAGTAAGCTTCCTAAATTCACCCACGACTTTTAAAGTCTTTTGTTCGGTCAGAAAAATTTCGATTATCGATAAGACTGATACATAGCTTTTAAATTAAAGATTTACGATATGTCTTTTTTATCCCTCTTTTCAATAAAAATTTTCAGTTCAAAACTCAACTTTTAAAGTATCGCTAAAAACAGTAATTTCAAATTTTCGACAGCATTACAAAAATAAGAATTTCAGTATATAAAAATAATCACTTTTATTTTGAATGAGTCACTTTTCCGTCACTTGTATCAGTCAAGTAGAATTCAGTGATCCTTTTCATGCCAAAAAGAATCTTTATCTTCCAGATTGTTCCTAATGTACTGTGTGATACACAGAGAATCTTCTCTTTTCTTTTTTTCCTTTTCACTCAATCCATTGATAAAAAAAAAAGCGTCGTTCTTACTCTTACTTTGCCAAGGCAACAAAGACCTCAAATAGAACAAAAACGGCTTTTTCTCTGGCGATTATTCACACGAATAAGGAAAAGAAAGTTTTCTGCTTACGTAACTTACGTTACATTAATTACAACATAAACAAAATTCTTAGTAACGTATAAAAAGGATCATCGACTTCTAATTGACGCACACCCCAACCAAACTTCGACAAACTCAATTGACCGCGTTAAAGCCAATAAAACCATCGAATATGTATCCCACATCAATCCCATAAAAATCATCCTGCTCGCAAATCACTACACAATTTTCACGCCTCAATCAATCCCACCCGCAGTCTACCGTCGCGGCTCTCGCTCCCTGAGCAAAAAGTCGCTCGGCCCGCCGCCGGCCTACCCCAAGGAGAACTACCCGATTCCCCGAGAATACGTGGAAGCTCTGCGCGGTTTCCTCAACGACGCGAACCTCTACGTGGCCACGGCCGAGGATGAACTGGAATACCTTCCCGACGGCAAAAAACTCGACGACGATGACGACTACGAGAAGACCTTCGCAAGAAAGTACAAATACCCTAGGAGTCTCGACGACGTCGACTTTCTTGGACGTCAGGGCAATGTGAAGGTTGACGTCGACGATGACGATGAGTACGAGGACTATGATTATGAGGGTCAGAACGAGGGTTACGGTGCCAATCCGATACCCAAGCCCATCATCGATTCACTGGCGGCAGCTCAGCAGAGCACTATCCTGCCCCTTGGCCGAGATGTTATCAGACCTGGTGAGTGTATTGGGGTTTGGTTTATGTGTGGGAGGGGTAATTTTTTTTTATGCTTGTTATTGCATTTGGGACGTTGATATTTTATGTTTATTGGATGTATTGTGAATTAATAATTGATGTGACAATCATCGGAAATGCGGAACATCCTGACGTCAGCAAAAAAAATGATGTAATTCGGAATTATTCATCATAATTTTTTATATTTAGTAAGGATAATTTTTAGTAATTCAGGATAATTTCCCAAGTGATGTCATGATGTTTCTTTTTTATTACGATTATCACGGTGTTTGTTATCGGAAAATTTCTTTTCATATATTGACGGAAAGCAAATAATTCAATTTCGCTTTATTACTAATACGTCATTACGTATTCGTGTCATTACACGAAAATTTTTTACTTTTTATAAATTTTTCTGGAAAAATGATCATATTGTTCTTTAATTTCTTCAAATTATATACGAATACAATATAATATAGTTTACCTATCGTATACTAAAAGCAAATAAATCAATCATAATATCGAATCTAAGTATGATCGTCGAAATTACGTTGCATCACGCATAATTAGAAATATCAATACTTCGAGCAATTTTGTTGCATATTAAAATGTGTCGATATGAAGTTCATAAAAGTTGATCAAGTCATAAGGTCATTGTGATAAGCAGATTAAAATTTCCATTTAACATCATGACGTAAATAGTCATCCGATTATTACAAATTACTGTAGTCTCATAATTTTCGTAATAGAAAAATAAAAAGGGATAAAATAATAAGTTAAAAAAAACTTGTTTCAATAAATTTAATTATATTTTAATTAATCAAATCAAATTACATTACCGCACAAATTACTTTCTTCTACCTAAGAATTATCATAACTATTCACAATGATTATATTTATTATATTTATTAATAAAAAAAGAAATTAAAAATTAAAACAAATTGTAAAGTTTATCATTAACGGTAATTTCGAATTGATATGCAGAGGAATACGATGACTTATCACTCGACAGTGACTTGGATGGCATGTTATGGAGGCGGGAGATGGCGGGTTTCAAACGCAGAGAACGTTTAGATGTTAAAAAACCCGGGCCTCCATTTTCAACTAACAATTATGCATTTAAAACCCAATCTCCACCATGTGAGTTTACTAATTCAATATTTTAAAATATTAATACAGCAATAATTAATTTTTCGCTAATCAAAATAAAATTTTTAGCTTTGGATAATGAAAGCAGTGAAGATGAAGAAAATGCACACGAAGTGAGTTTTCGTTTCTAAAAGATTAAAGTATAGAAAAACTTTTTCTTTTGATAAAATCTATGATTTCTCTTTACAGAATGATGAAGTGCTGTATTTGCCACAACAAGTAAAAAAAGAAATGTCTGTTTCTAAATTCAGCAATTCACCAAATACGTATGAAAATGTTGATCTTGATCATGTCTATATGCAATTTAACCAAGGAATTAACACTTGGTTTAAAGGAGAAACTGTTGTAAACTTGGTCAGTATAATATTTAAATAGATTTTATAATTTTTATAGCTTATAATGTATAAAATAAGCAGGTCGAAATAATGGCAAAGGAAGAATAATATTCGTAGTGTAATAAAATACAAAATATTTTTATAATAAAAGAGAAGAAATATAAATATATATTAAAAGTCAGACTTTTATTCTCTTATGTAGTCGAAGAAAATTAAATTCACTTCGATTCAGAGTTATTCTGTTTTCTTTTGAATTTCAAATAAAAGAAATCCAAAGAAATATATTTAAAGTAAATGTTTTTATAACTTTGTTTATTATCTGACATTTTTCTGATTTGTAAAATCGTGAAAAGTCAATAAAATTATACTTGACTTGTCTTTCTAACATTATACAAACTGTTCAATTTTTCATGACAGGTGGAATCACTACTTGGACTACAAAAAGATGAACTAAAGGATATACGCGTTGGTGCAGCTGAAGTTACTTTCAAAGTACCAAAGAATAGCAAAAATTACAATGCTACCGATATTGTTAATAAGCTTGGTAAATACATTAAATTACTTTTTTATCTAATAAGTACTTGAATTTAAACAACTAATAATTTTAATTTTAATTTTATAACAGGCGGTATTCGTGATGAATTGAAAAAGCAACTTAACGTAGATCTGATTCGCGCTGGCATTGGTGATAAGGTAAAAGTTTAAAATGAATTTGACCTATTCTAATAAAATTTGGTGACTTTATAACAAAGTTAAAATTCAGTTAGTCACATAATTCCAACTTCTCTTTCTATTCAGCGAACTCATCTACTTATTCGTCCATTAAAAAATTAAAAATTACTCATTAAATTATCCTTTTTTTTCAAATTAAAATTTCCTTATACATTAAAGTTTATCACAGGATATAATTTAAACTAAAAAATGCCTAGGATATTTCTTTGATTAAAAGATTCATCTCATTTCAGAGACTTTCAGCATTACCTTGCAATAAAATACTTTTGACGTCATAGCTGTAAAAGTTTAACGATGTAACTTTAACTACCTGTCTAAAAAGCCCTAGCGGACGGCTTTGACGACACTATTTTCATTAGTTTTACATTCACAAATTAATAACCATACCTGCCCATGCACATATTAAAAATAATAATCATACCCACCTCTGCTCACCTTCAGACGAAGCTCCCGGCGATGCTAGAGGTGACGAACAACTCAGAGATGAACTCGAGCATATTCGGCGCTCTAGTAGCTGCTGGTGTTGCTGCGGTAAGCGCCGCTGCCATCGTCATCCTGGTAATAGCGCGCCGACATGCCAAGTCGAGGGCCAAGCTCGCCGGGCTACGGACTCCTGATCCGGAGGCCTCGAAGGACTACCAGGAGCTGTGCAGAGCGAGGATGCAGGCCAAACAGTCTGACAAGCTGGCCGAGTCGCCCAAAGCTTTCGACTTCGGCAGGCTGATCGAGACGGGCAAGAGCGAATCCAACAGGTCGAGCACCTCATCCTGGAGCGAGGAGCCCCAGGTCACCAATATGGACATATCAACCGGACACATTGTTCTTGTAATTATTCTTTCTTTCATTGTTTGTGAAGAAACTTTTTGTCGTTTAGAAAGATAATGATTCTTACACCATTGAGTAGACTGAGGTCGACATTGGTCAGACGCGTTGATTTAATTGGCATTTGTTCCAACGCGACGATTCAACGTTTGTCTATTTTCAGTCATATATGGAGGATCATTTGAAAAACCAAGATAAGCTTGACGAAGAATGGGCAGCAATTTGTGCATACGAAGCCGAGCCGTGTTCAACGGCCATTGCTGAAGCTGAAGGAAATTCTGAATGTAATCGAACTGGCGCTGCGCTTCCATACGACCACTCCAGAGTGATTCTCAATGACTTGGCCAATATCAATAACTCAGATTACATCAATGCTTCGACAATTGTAAGTACTTGTATTGCTTTTAATCTATCGATGTTTAAGTCCAAATTTTGTGTAAATAAGGTTTTGTTTCAAAATTTATAATATTATTTTTTCCAATTGTTGTGATTCTAAATGTTATCTGAAAATCTGGCATTCGATGCATTACATTAACTCATTAGTAAAATTTCTTTTGTAAATGAAATATTAATTTTTGTAAAAACATATACTTGACGCTGATTGACTGTTTGTGGATGCCGCGTTACAAAAACAGAAGTCGGTAAGTTTGTAAATATTTCAAAGGGCATACGAGCATCAAATTGTTGCTTACAAAACTACACACAAATAAGCTAATAGCTGGAAAAAACATTGCGCAATCGCACTTTGTAGAATTATTGTTTCCGTGCTTTGTTATAAAATGAACTCATTGTTTGTTCTCGATATTTATATTGAAAATGCCAGAGTTAGCATGTTCGTAAAATGTTTGAAATTTGTTATGCTTATAGTTGAGTAAATTCAACAGCTTACCAAAAATAGCTTACCACAACGTTTTAGAATTGTTTAATTTAGATTTTCAAATGTACTTTTATCATAAAATCAAAGTAGAAAATCACTGTATGATGAGTGTTGACGTATAATAAGAAGCAAAAGTATTCACTATACAAACGAGCCTAGTAAAATGATAGAATAAAATGTTACTAGTTATTAGTTTTGTGGTTGAGTTAAAATGTAGTAATGATATAGTTTTATGCCATATTTAATACAATAAAAATTTTATTTTAGTAATTATTTCAATTCTTTTAAGTGTGTTTGTAACTACTATTTACAAAATTAAAATTTATTATACTAAATAGACTTTACAACACATAAAAACATCAAAACACTATGACAAACACTTCCAAGCTTCTTGTAAAAGCTTTGTTGTTATAACTTATCTTGTAATTTTATTTTTAATGTATTTGCTTGATGGAAAACTTTTTCTTAAATAGCAGAAACCACTTACAAATGGAAGCAAAAATTTTTAGCGATTTATTAGAATTAAAAATTGTACTTAAAAATAATAGACTAAACAAATCTCATAATTAAAATTATTAATTTTGTTCAAAAATTAAAATTCAGTGATTTCTGCAACAAAATTTTCGAATGATCGTCAAAAAATATGGCATGAATCAAATTCAATCAAGATGTTATTTTTACGATAAAACTTCTAGATATCCACCACAATACAGCATTCACTAAAACACACTCACCCTCCTCATCTTTCTTTCTCTCAGACCGACCACGACCCGCGTAATCCAGCTTACATAGCGACTCAGGGCCCGCTGCCCCAAACGGCCGCCGACTTCTGGCAGCTGGTTTGGGAGCAAGGCAGCGTTGTGATCGTGATGCTGACACGACTGACCGAGGAGGGCCAGGCCATGTGCCACCGCTACTGGCCGGACGAGGGCTCCGAGCTCTACCACATCTACGAGGTCCACCTCGTCTCGGAGCACATCTGGTGCGACGACTACCTCGTGCGCTCTTTCTACCTGAAGAATCTGCGCACCGGCGAGACGCGCACTGTGACCCAGTTCCACTTCCTTTCCTGGCCCCAGAATGGCGTGCCCAAGTCCAGCAAGGCGCTGCTCGAGTTCCGCAGAAAGGTCAACAAGTCGTACAGGGGTAGATCTTGTCCGATTATTGTGCATTGCAGGTGAGTGTAATAAGCGGGTAAAATGAGTTATGACTAAAAAAAAGGAAATATGAGCGAGTTTATGAAAAAATAAAAAAAAAAGAATTCTCAACTCATCTATTTCAACTTTTCTCCACAGTGACGGAGCAGGGCGCACAGGCACCTACTGCTTGATCGACATGGTGCTGAACCGCATGTCGAAGGGCGCCAAGGAGATCGACATCGCGGCCACGCTGGAGCACATACGCGACCAGCGAGCCGGCATGGTGGCCACCAAGCAGCAGTTCGAGTTCGTCCTGATGGCGGTGGCCGAGGAGGTTCACGCCATCCTCAAGTCCCTGCCGGCCGTCGCGGCCGACAAGCCGACCGCCGGCGCAGCCAGCAGCGACAAGTCGCCGGCCAAGGCCACCAAGTCCGATAAATAATCAATCCGTTGATTTTTTTTTATTTTTCTTTCTCTATCGGCGCTCGCACAGGCCTGGAGCTTATCTGGGCATCGCGGCGCTCTTGTCATTAATGCATTTTAAGTCTGTGTCTGTCATTTTTGAGATGAGATAATATCATGATGGACGAGAGAGAGCGGGATCTTCTGACGAGCATTTCTCTTTTCATGGAAGCGGTGTGTATAGCCGGGCGATTTTTGAGACCTCGTACCTAAGTATAATATATATGTATATTTTAGTCCATCCTCGATATGTGTAAGATCCGTCTTTGTTCCGAATGGATTGGTTGAGCGGTTTAGTTTTGATATGAGAATTATTACCGAAGGATTATCATAGGGAGCAGTTAGAGTTTTATTTATTTTTTTAGTATTGTTTAATAAGAGATACCGTGTACCGAGGTTTTGTACGAATCTTTTATGTGTAGGTCCGCGTAGAAAGGCGAATGGGCGATAATTACTTCGATGGCTTGTATTCTGTAACGAGAAATTCATTTTCTATTATAAAAAGTAATAAAGATTCTAATCAAACAAAATCATAAAATAAAAAAATAATATTCGATAGTTTACGATTGTCAATTGTGTTTTTATGCAGATTTCATTTTACTTTCGTGTCTATCCATCTATCGGCCTATGAAGAGATGAACAGAAACAAAAAAATCAAAAGATCAGGGTCTTTTGAAATGTATTCTTTCGTCGAGTACTGTTATAACTTTTTCCTTGGTTTTTAGAACCAGGTCGCTGATTCTTTGAGTAAGAGAGCAGTAGACTCGTATATAGCGCGATTTTCAATCGCGTTGGATTAAAAAAAAAAAAAAAAAAACACAATGAAAAAAATCGTCGTTTCAGCGACGATCTTGAGAGTATATATCGATTCGACTATTTATCCTGAACAATGCGGGTCATGATCGAGCTGCACAATTTCTAAGCTGAATGTTATGTACTACTCGGTGCAATTATTAAAGATGTAAGGACTCGATGATAGTTTCGTCATATGGCATATTTTACTTTTCCGAAGGAGGACTACGTACTATATAAAATAAATGTATCATGTACTATTATTATATGAAAGTATACCAAAATTATTGATAAATATTTTACTATATGATGTATTACAATGTAAAAGGTATATGGTACGATAATATGCCCATGCATAAGTGTATATATCCTAAGCGAGGACCATAACAACAACTATCGGAAAACGTACGTTTTTTACTTGAAACTCTAATATGAAATATTGATACAAATCTTAAATTTGATTGGATTTAGTAGTTAAATATAAGAGCAATTATATTTGAAAATGTAATTTTACGTGTTGTTAACATAAATATTGGAAAATAGTTTTTTTAGCCTTATCCCTTATATTTTGAAAAAATGTATTAGATATTTTATATATTTTTATAAGAAATTAAAGTTCCATACTTTTTGCGATAGTTTTACTGATGGTCCCTGATCCTAACACAAATTATAGACAAAGATGTCTGACTGATGTAATTCATTTACGAGCGAGTTGAGAAGGATAAAGAATAAAAAAAAATTATGAAAAAGACTTAATTGCAAATCAGGCTATCCATGCAAGATAATAAAAATGAATGTCAACCATGTAGTTCCAGCCTCTACTTGGTTGGTTTGCTTTTTATGTGAATGGCATATTATGGATTATTGTGCAGTACGATCAATTGTGACTGATTTTGGAAAGAGTAAAATATAATTAATTTACAATTTTCATTGTACACTTTACAAACGATTTCGTCAGAAACTGCACTATCATACTTTTCTTACTGCATGAATATGAGCAAACTTGTTGAATGATTGTGAAGTCCTATGGAAAAAGTCTGCTTAAATTAGTTCTAATTTATTATTTCAATTAATTTAAGTAAGAAGGAAAAACTGTAACTTAATTATTGTATTCCAGATAGTCGTCTTTAGGAAATCATTTATCTTCTTCCTAAAACTTTTATGATCAAAATTTTAACGAATTGCATACTTCAATCAGTGATCAATACCGGTGATGCATTTTAAATAATTGTCTAAATGACTCAAGAGCAAAACTTGACTTTAATAAACTAAATAAGTTTGCTTAGCCTCTTTTAACATCGACTTGCGAAATAGATGCTATATTTTTGTGTAAACCAGAAATGATGTATCTATATAAAAAGAAAACTATATGCTATGTTACTTGAGAGTATAATATATGTTGTAAAAGAATAAATCAATCTATGTTCAAATTCATAGTTTTTTTATATATAATACGAATAACACAATTATCAGCATTACAACAGTTTAAATCACACTTTTATTTACTATACATTTAATATTAATATTATAAAAAGCCTTATAAATCAGAAAATTCATTATATTTATTGATTTTAATTTTTTTTTGTTTTTTTTATGATTTAATTAAAATTGTAATATTTTTTTAAATGGATTGTTTTATTCTTTGTTTTGTTTTGCAATAGTAAAAACTAAATATTACAAATAAACTCAAGTCACTTTATATTATAATTTAATAAAAAATAGATTTTTTTTAAATATAATATTTATACTAAATGTTAAATTCTATATGAGTTCTTGAAGTTTGCTTTTATTATAACAATTATAATAATAATAATTTATTCAGTTTTATATTAAATAAAATTTTTATTTTGTTTCTAGAAAATGTCTGAAAAAATATCTAAAAAATTTTTTTTTTGTATCATTGCACGATTTTCGCCTTTTTAGAAACCTAAAATGTGGGTCTAAAATGATCGTTTTTGGACCGGCGTATCGCAGGGAGTGCTAAAGTCCTTTAGCGCCCGTTGGAGAGGACGCAATTGGTTTCTTTTTAATTATTATTTTAAAAATTATGTATATGTGATGAGATTATTATAAGGGATCCAATTGTCATTTTTTAAATCGTTTTTTTCACTTTTATTATTTCAAATTGAACCCGCTTTTTAGATATATCAAAAAACTTAAAAATCAGTACAAGTGAGTACAAAAAATATGGTATTTACCAAGAGCTAATCATTGCACTTTTTTATTTCAAAATTGTTTTTAAGAACTGATTATGTTTTATTATTTATAAATGCATTATTATGTATGAATTATGAAAGTAAAAGAATTAATTTTTTTACATAAATTTTAATTAATAATTGATTATGTATAAACTTTGTCATCATAAAAGATATGATAGAGTAAAAATATATTTATATTTTACATTCTTTAATCTTGTATTGATTAATAGATTGCTTATTTTATAAGCGAATTCTTTTATAAAAAATAATAAGTATATATTTTGACTATACGTCTATAAGGCACTGATTTTAAGGCAGTCATAAATTTTTCTTATATCAAATATAAATTTTCATATTTACAAAATTGCTAATATAAAAAACTAATAATCACAGGAAGATGAGTCATGTGTGTCATCAAAAACAGGATTCCAAAAACCTAAAAAAATAAACTGATTATATATTCTGTAAAATTTATGTAATAATTTATGTAAATTGCAAGTTAATAATCATACTTTCTGGAGTGTTAACTTCAACTCTATATTGTCCTCTATGTCTTGAACACATATTCTTTCGCTTTTTTCTTTCTTCCTCTGGCAAGTGGCCATAATACTAGAATAATTAATTATTATCAATTATTTACTGATATTTTTACTAAAATGTCATTTTAGATTCAAAATAAGATAAAGATTTTCAAACTATAAGAAATACTGATTTTACCTTCTTACAATCTTTACATTCCCATCCTGGCAGCTGAGCTCTTTCATTTTTATTTCTTACAGGCCCTTCTTTGTAAGCATAGTTAAGAGTTTTCTCTTTTCTTCCAGGTATTCTAGAATAAACAATAACAAATTAATTATTAGAATGAAATTAGTATGAACTATATTCAATATAAATTACAACAAAATATTTACACATCAAAACTATTTAGTAATGCTTTTTTTGCGGGCGGGGTGTTACACTCACTATCTTCTTCCATTTCAGTTAAATCTATTTCATCATTTTTGTTATATCCCATTTCAGCTGGAGAAAAGTAAGTATCATCACTATAGCTCCTTTGTGGCTCAAGAGATTTCTGCTTTTTAACACTTTCCTGGTTTATTAAATCAGGAGTTTTTATATTTATTTTATTGCTTTCAGTCTTTTTATGTAAACTGAGTTTGTTTCTTAATTTTGATGTTTCACTTTGTGCTGGACTAGTTTCTACCAAGTCATCATCTTTTGCAGATGTATTCTTATTTGATGTAGTAGATTGGTTGTTTTGTAAGTCTTTCGTTTTTGAAAATTCTTTTTTAGTTATTATATCTTTTAAATTACTAGTTTGATTTTTTTGAAGAGTCATTTTTTGATTAATTGATTCATCTCCAAAATATGTTTCACCATTTGTTTTCATTTTAGAATTATTTTTATCATAAAAACTGTCATCAGAATCTATTTTGCTAATGTCTATTACTGGAGGAACTCTTTTCAAACTTAAAGTAGTTTGTCTGAGCCTCTTACCCTTTTCAGAAAAATCAGTCTTACCATAATTAATCTTAGAAACTCCTAATAAGTTGTAACTTTTATTTTTATCTTGACTGTTTAATGAAGTTGATAAAAACGTATTTTCTATCGTTTTCAATGGTTTCTTCAAAGGCTCCTTTTCTGGTTCAGGTTCAATTTCCTTTTCAATTTCACTAATATTTTTTTCAAGTAAACTAGCAGTGGTTGGTGTACCAATTTTACTGTCATTACTAGAAGGTATAGAATGTGAAGAAGTATTTGATATAGATGAATTACTTTTTTTAGAACTACTCCTTTTACGTTTACTTAAAATTGGACTATTCTGAATTTTCACTGGTGTACTCATTAATGACGGTGGTGGAGACTTATGTTTATCAAAACTATCATCTTCAATATCAGAGTTAAAATCTGATGAAAATATAGGTACATATTCATTAATGTTTTCTTTCTGAATCTCATCTTTATTTGTTCTTATTAAATTTTTATCAACCACAGTGGTTCTTGTTACGTTTTCAAGGTTGCAATTTTTACTGGATGCAAGTATTTGTGAAGGTAACGGAACTTTGGAGATAACCGTAGTTTGTGATGTACTAAAAGAATATATGCAAAAACATAATATTTTATCAGTATAACAAGTTATTAATAAAAAGTTGCATTAAAATATAAAAATTAATTTATCAAAAATTAAATTTAATGTTTCACTAATAAATTCCAATGGAATAATTTAATTTAATAACAACATTGATATTACAGCAATCATATTTAATAAATTTTTATTCTATCAATCTTTTAAATATAAAAAATTGTATATACTTACATCTGCTGCTGACTAATCTCTTGGTTGTTAACAACTTGCTTAAGTTGTTCATTTTTTATAGACAACTCAATATTATCTGCTAATAATTCTGTAATTACAAATTTCTTTTATAAAGCTAAGTTATAACTTATATAACATATATGTTAACTTAATAAATGTTTATAAAAAGCTAAAGCATTAGATGTTGAAAATAATACATATGCATATTTATTTAAAAAATCAATTTATTATCGGTTCATTTATAAGTTTAACCAATAAATTATGTACAAATTTGTCTAGTTCATATTTTGACAAATTTTTGATGCTCATTGCTTATAGATAGCATAATGTAATAGAGTTTTGTAATTATTGTAATAGTGACATTATCAAACTTTTTTAATTTTGTGTCTCAGGAAAATTGAGCAAGCTGCATAACAATTATATAAAAGGAATGTTTTACTTAATAAATAACTTACTTTTATGTTCGTACAAAAGTTTTTCCAAGGAACAAGAAAAATTTTCTAACGATAATTTAGCTCTCTTATGCTGCTCAAAATATTTTGCTTTCAAATCTTCATTTAAGTCCAACGTAAATTTGATGTTAGGGTCAAATGAAATCGAATGCCATTCCATATTTTTTTTTAGAGTATTCCGGCGTCCAGGAAAAGCGCGGGCGTAACTTATTGTAACCCATCAGGCGAAAAAACTTCGCCGACGCTACAGAGCCCAGAAAAACTCATAACCTTAAAAAACTTTCTCACAATTTTTCAGTATTCACTTCCCCTAATCCCAATTTTACTGTCTCGTATCCGTACGTGAAATTTTTTGCTATCGCTACTGTGTCAGTTCAAAAACTTAACCAAACTTTTCACTTGCTCTATATGTAAACAACAGCCACGACTCCACGAGAGTTGAGAGAGGCAATATATATAGGCATAGAGTAACATGTAGTAAGGGAGTTTATCGACGTGTAGGTGGTAGTTCTCGTCAGTTTGTGATTGTGAGTTACCAATATAGGTGGCGCAACGTTTGCATCAAAAACTGCGTGTTCGTCAGATATCTCAGATTCTCGTTGCGTTCTCATTTTTAGTTGAATTTGCGGTCACAATTTTAATTGCAACCGTAACGTTGCGCTTATCTTTCTTAATTTGCAGACTGTACATATATACATATATATAGTCTCCATAATCAAACTATCAGCGCACTGGCCAAAATAAATATCTGTTAAAATTTTTTTGAAATTGCCCAATAGGATTAGCTAAAACATCGGAATTGAATAAGTTTGCGCGCTTTCAAAACGATCTAAAAAGATTTTTCTCTTGTGGCCAATATATACGTCTATAATTTTTAGAGCATGAATTTAGAAAGGAGAGTCGCTGAATCTCGTTGTTCAACCGAATATGCTGATTAGAGAGATATAATGCGTTACGTTCAATGCATCCTCTTCTACTTTGCTATTATTGCGTTCTTATCAATTTAATTTTATCAAGAATATGGTTTTTGCTACTTTTCTACATACTTCGTAATTTAACTAAGAGTCAAGGCTAGCAGGATCCAATATATAAAATTGAATTTTCCCGGCATTTACAAATATTTTTACTTTTTATGATTTTGTAAATGTCTTATTAGTAATTATGTATCTTTTTAATTACGTTGTACATAAGCAAAATTCAAAACTTTATATTTTTAAATTGTTTTGTTTTGCCATTCGAAACGTTTTTTTATTTTTTTTTTTTTATTAATTTTCTACTAATTTTATATAAATTAAGATTAAACTCTAGAAGTCCATATACAAATTTAATTTATTTATTTAATTTTAATAAAAATAAAATATAAATTTTGAAATATTTAATTAATAGATATCAAGGAAGTTTAAATAAGTTAAAAAATTAAATTATTAAATATAAAAATATAAAAAGGATGGTAATGGTAATATAGAATATAAATATATAAAATGTATCAAATTTTAATTAATTTTAACTATCAATTTTTTAGTAAAAATAAAAAAAAATTTTAAACTTCTTTCTACCTATATTACTTGAAATTTTAGAGAAAGATAGATTTGTTTGATATAATTAAGTTAGTTATTTAGCTTATGAAAATTGTCTGGATAATAGGTATTATGATCCAAATTTTTTTTTTTAGTTTTTCAATGACTAAACCTTACTTTTTTTATTATTAAAACATTTTTAAAATAAAAAGCAGTTTTTAAAATTTATTTATTGGTTTATATTTTTAATTGTTCCCATACTATTATATATTTTTTCCAGTTTAATGTTTCTCCATATAATTTAAGTTTCTTATATACGAATAATTGTTTAGGAAAAATTTATTGTTATATTTAATGCGTTAAGATCACGCAAAAATATTGTAATTGGGTTTAAATATTTTTACGAAATTCTGCATTTTGAGGATGTCTTCTGTATAGATATTAGTGACTATCTCTATTATCAAAATGTTGATAGTGATGTCATTTTTGTGCAGAAGAAAAAGGTTCTGATTTTTTTTAATTGACACAGTAACACGGATGAAATCGTAATATTGGTAATTAAAAAAAAATTTGTAGTGCAGGCAAAAAGATTTGTTACGAGTTTTCCTATGTTCTGTAGCGTGAGAGCAAAGTCTTTTCGCGTAAGCTAGAATAAGTTTCGCTCGTGTTTTTTTTTTGGCAATCGAGATAGTCTAATTTTTTTTTCTCATGAAGTCTCTTTTAACGAAACTGACATTTTATTGTTTACATGACAGTTAACAATGTTGAAACACAATTATTTTGGCGTTTGTATTAAAAAAAGTTTATTATTTTCATAATTACACTATGGACCCAATTGCCCAACGAAACGTTTTACCGCTCTCGAAGTCATCTTCAGCAACCGTTTATTTTTCTTGTCCTTGTCATGTGAATCTGCAGGCTGTTTCATTCGTCCTAACTGCAGTGTTTGGTCGTACCAAAAGTCCCAAACGAATTTCCTCGTTGGTAGTGGCTTTTTTGTGCCGCTGTAGCAATCATTGCACTTGTTGCTTTTTTAAAATTCTATCCTTTTTCTTCTTCGGTGGAACAATGTTTTCTGTTCAATCTGAAAACACAGTAAAAATGAAAATTAAGGGTTCCAGCAAAAGTGTACATCGCGCCGATATTCTATGTAAATTAAACGAAATATTATACTATTTTGTTTAATCTATTATATTTATCAAATTTTTAATTTAGATAGATAAGTTAAAATTTTTATCACATTTTAGAAGAAACAAAATTAAAATTTAACTAGCGGTTTGACTTATGAAAAATTACGTATTTGCATATTAAGCACGACTGCGATTCTGGAAGCAAAGTTCGAAAACTGTTGCAAAAGAATCGATTTTTCATCGCTAATTAATTCAAAGATTGATTGATGATCAAATTATAAAAAGAAAGTTATACAATTTTTATTAAACAAAATTTCTGCCCTGGTTATTTTTTAAGATTTATCGAAATATTTATAATAATGGCGTTTCTGTACATAAAAGAATCAAACAAAACCGGAAATAAAACTATCAACTTTTCTCATCAAAACAAAAAAAAATTGAAAATTTTAACGAAATTTGTCGAGAAATTTTTCATAAAATTTATAAAAATCATTTTTTGTTCAAGTAAAGTTGAACATAGTAACCAAAGATGGAGAAAAATCACTTTTGCTCTCGTTAATTTATTAAGGCCTTTGTTAAAAAAATTATGAATGTTAGGATGTCGGTAATGTTGATAATTTCAGATTTTGATATTAACATTTTTCTATCTATAATTTTTTTTAATAAAATCAATAAAATTTTTCTAAAACACGATTTTTGTCAGCTTTTTGTAAAATATAAAATCTTTAGAAAATAATTTTTTTCAACTAATCTAATTTATGTTTACGACATCATTTTTGGATCCGTAAAATATTCCGTAGAGATTCCGTGTCTATTTGATCCTTTTACATTTTTTTATCACAATATTAAAAATTTTATTTATATAAAATTCTAGTTTGTGTTCTAGTTAGTATTACAGATCGAATTACGAGAAGCAGTAAAGGTACTTTTATTAAAAATCTCTATTTAGTTATGGCAAGATAACTTGTTTTTCTTTATAATAAGTTAAAATATTTTTAGAATAGGTATTAGAAAGATCATAAGAAGAATTGAGAAAAAAAATCGAGCTTGCGCAAAATCGAGCTATGTCCATGAAGCGTCAAAAAGTATATCGCGTTGTCGAAATTCTAAAATATTGTAGTTTTTTTTTCAAATTTATTTTTTATTAATATTTATTCATTAAATAAGTTAAACTTAAAGATTTAATTTTAAAAATTTTAAATATTGTATTTTTTCTTTCTTTTTAAAATATTGAATATAATTTCTTTATAGCATCTTAGAATTATCAATGTAGCCATTAAATAGCAGACTTTTTGTTGTTATAATACATTTCAATGATTATGAAAGACTTAAAAATCTTTTAGATTTAGTTATTTTAGTAGATTTTTATTAATTTTCCCTAAAAAATATTGTTTAAAATGTTTTGAAATTGTGTAACTTAGAGCGTAATATTAGATAATTTTGATGTTGCTAAAAAGCTAATTCTTTGAAGGTTTTCAGAAATGTGTTGAAAAATATTATACTTTTGAATCAGCATGCATGTACTTAACAATGTTTAAATAAATTTTGGGAATTTCGCTCTCCGCATTTATAGAACGGCTGGTGCCATCTCTTGGCCTTTATAGAAACGGCCGACAGCTGTTTGTCACTAGCTATTTTGTGCTAAACGCGATGTAAACAATCGAACAACAGTTTCATTTAAAAGTGAAAATGCTGCATCTTGAATAAGAACAATAAAGCTAGTAGACGTAACTAGAAAGACGAACAAATGGAGAAAAAGAAAAGCCAGAATAGTTAAGTCGACCGGAAGAAAGAAGCAACATTCACCGGTCGATTCTACAATAACCTATAATTCTATAACAATCGTTTTATCGTCTGTTTCTGTTGTTTTCTTTTCTTGAATTGCTTATAAAAAATATTCTAATAGGTATACTTTATAATAGATAGTTTAGATATACAAACTAGATCCGCTAAATGTGAGTACACTGAAGCTACCCTTTGCTGCCAACAAATCATGATCTTGAAAATTTACATTTTAGCGAATTAGGTAAAAATGTTTAATGAAAATAGTTTAAAATAATATTATATTAGATTAATTTTTTATCCATTTTATACGATCGGAGTTAAAAACTCGGTAGCACCAACCACCTCGCCTGAAGAGGTTAGCTAGGTTAAAGATATCAGCTGTCGCGAATTTTGAGTACTTGACTATGAGCGCGATGCTGACCTGTTGAACGTCGTCAACAAAGGTTTAAACTTAGACAATTTACTTTAAGCCCTTATAGAGAACACTTTAATAAATCGAGGTAAATTATTTTTAATATTTACTTTCATTTTAAATTTAAATTTATTTCAGTTCATTCAGACTTGCTAAAAGAAACTAAATTCTGTGGAAAGAATGAAGCAGTTGTGAAAAACAACAAAAATTCTCTTAAAATTCTTGATAAAAGAAGAAAACTTTTATGTTCTAAATTTGTAAATAAAAAGAATTTTTTGTAATAAAACGTAAATTAAAATAATCTTTTATCAGGTATTGTAATATATTTTACTTTTCCTCTACACTACTAATAGAGTAATAATAAAGTTAGAAAAATATATTAAGATTAAATAATAAATAAATATGATTTATTTTATTTAAAATACACTGACAAAAATCGTGTGATTAATTGTGTGATTAATCATATGAAAAGTTTTGTGATTTTTTGCTCGATAAAATCATGTTTATAATAATCATATGATAAATCACGTGATTTTTTTTTAGCAGGGTTTCTCAAACAGTAAACTTAAAGTATATGATTGATTAATTTATAATATGATCATAAATGATCAACATTATAATCAGTTTTTCAAATTTATTTATTAAAAGAATCAAGGATTAAACTATCATTTGCAATTGATAAGCATAATAATTAATTACGTACACTAAAATTATACTTTTGACTTTGTCAAAAACAAAAAAGGGACTAAATTTGGCATTATACAATATATATCTAAGATTACCATTTGAAAATAGTTACTTAAAAGTTTTGTAAGTTACTTGTCTTTTTTTCTTTACAACGTGGTTTGCAACAAGTTGTACATTATGTACAAGATAAAAAAATGTTTAGGAGCTATACGCAGATTGAGAGGACGTCGAGGGCAGGAAAATATTATTCGGCAGGCTAGCGACCAGTTTACCTGGCGGTCGATTGGCGGTACCAGGGGGAGGATTATACGGCTCCAAGCCGTAGCGTAACATTAGCGCTGAAAATGCTGTTCTAACGCCAATCGTGGCGAGTTGTGACCATCTTCCAGAGCTCACCGCGTCATCGCCCGCATATACGGCATGCGCATCGAAGTTACCCTTTTGACCTGTGCTCGCAGCTGGAAAAGGTGCATCTACAAAATTATTATTTAATAATAGACTGTATTGATAAAATGAATACTAACCTAGCATCGGTGGATTTAAAACTGGCTGATGAGGATCATGTAATCCGCTTTGCCTTGAATTAGTAGCCAAACGAAGTTCGGTATGTAATTCTGCTAATAACTGTGCAGCTTTTGGATCAGTCTATTGCATAAAGTATAATAAAATAGCTTCAGAAATATCATTAAAAAGCTTTTTACTTAATTTCTGCTTTAAGTTATAATTTGCTTAAATTAATTTTTTTTGTAATTATTAAACATGAGCAAATTATATTTTGGATCAATCCTAATTTTATTATTTAATTTCAAATAATCTCTTTTACCAAAGAGTTATTAAAATGAGGTATTTTTTGAATTTTATTGTATATAAATAAAAAATAAATATTTAATTTGTATTAATAAAACTTTTATTGAGAAAATAAAAATTTGAATCAATGAGAACAATTATGCTGTACCTCATTATCCGTTCTGAGAGACATAAGGTCATCGACGCTGATTGGCTTTCCTTGGTTTAGAGCACCAGTAAGGTTACTTAATTTGCGAGCAAGACTATCTTCAGTTACATATTCTGAAAAATGAGATCCTTCCCTCAAATTGCTTCTAGGTTTAATTAACGGAGGACTATTATAACCATAAGGCGAAGAGGTATATGGACCACCTTGACCATACATTCCATCACCACCCATATGTGGATCTGAACTGTACCGATGAGAATTGTAACCTGCTTCCATTTTTAATCTCTTAGATGATCTGAAATACAGAAGAATTATAATTAAAGTAAAATTATTTAATAATAACTAATGTACGAAAAAAAATTGTTACATTTATAGGTTATTTTAAATATTTTTTTTAAGAATCCTTGTCCATAATATTCTATCAACATTATAAAACTTTTATTATTTAGTCTTTTTAATTATTGCTTAGTACTCATATTTTTTAATTAACCTGCATAATTGAATGAACAATTTTTCTTCGTGATACTTAAAGTACTGTAACGCTGTAATTTTTTATGGTTTTTAAAATTTGTAGTCTTTACATGAGGTCATTAAAATTTGACTTGAAACACACAGGGAACCATAATGATATTGCATGAGTATGTATGAATGATTCAATGAATAATTCACTGGATGGTTTTAAGTAAGACAAGATTGTTATTTTGTTTTAGTAGGAAAAGTTGAATGAATGGTTATCTTATTTTTAAAGCCCAGACATGAACACTTTTTTGTTATAGTGAATTTGAAAATAGGTAGTTGGAAAAATTGTATTACCTACATACACTCTTAAAAGCGCTATAAAATTTGTTCCTTTATCACATTTGGCCATTATAAATTATTTCCTGAAACACAATTGTTTTGTTTACTTCGTTAGATAAATATCTTTTTTTTTCTTACATTTATTCTTGGTTAGCTTGTCCTGATTATTAACGATTTTAATTCCACATAAATACGTTTGGTAAATAATTTTAATAAAAAATTACAAATGTTTCTGCTTTTACATCTAAAATAATAATTTATAGTTATTTTTACACATAATAAAAAAATGATGAACATTTCATAAATTAATGGTTTGTTTGAATTTTATTTAACTTAATTCCATTTTAATAAATTGGAATTATAATTTTTATTATCAATTTTTAATTAGTTTCACATGGATAATCAATAAAAAGAAATAAAATATTTTGTTTCTAATACATTTACAAATATTAATTTTTAAACATTGCATAGGAATCTTACTTAATAATTATGTACTTTTATATCCAGATATATAATTTTATAATTTTCATCACTTTTTAGTTTTGTTTAGAATAAAAATAAAGAAAAAGAAAATCAAAACTATATTAAATATTTATTAATAAAATCATTTTCAAAATTGTACATTGATTATGATGTACTGATTCTTCAATTGATCCTCGCTTAATTTGAAAAATTTTACAGTATTGATGTGGAATTACATAATCGTAAATAAACATTTCATGTATAAATTTAGAATTTTTTCAAAAAAAAAAAAAAAGAAAAAAAACATTGAGACGTATGTCAATAAATAAAAATTTTCTTTGTTAAATTTCTTTCTTTTCTTATTTAAAGGTTCCCAGTGTGTACTGAATACTGTTAATCCTTTAATCAATATTTATTTAAGAATCCGGATTTCCTTTATTAAATATGCTTAAAATTTATTATAGGGCTGCGAAAATAACATTTTTTTTTATCGCTTTTATGTTAGGAAATGCACAAATTAAAAAAATTGATTTTAGGCAGCCAATCGTTTTATATTATTCATTATTATTATAATGTTGTATAATCTTAGGTAATAACATCTAATTTTTGAGTACCTTTTTGAATTTCGTTTAATTAAAAATTAATAACATATAAAAGTTATTAAAGATTCATCGAGTCATTTATTACTTTATTTAAACGAATTTCAAAAAGGTTATTATTTAATATACAAAAATAATAAACTGGAATAGCCAGTTAATAAAAGGAAAATGATTAAGACGAAGCCTAATGTATAAAAACACAAACAATCGAAAAGATTATGGTTAACATGAATTACAGGTCATTAGCGCATGTAACAATGCTTCTGTATATCTAACAATCTTCTTTATTTTCATATTGTCAGGCTTCCTTGTAGTTTGTGTTGTTGTTGATGCTATACAGCTACTACTCCTTCACGTCCGTACGTTTTATTTACAGGTAAGGTTTTCCTTACACACTCTTGTAGACCTGTACGTTGGTATCATTACATCATTATTTAAAATATTACTTAGAGCTCTCGAATATTATTTCTTACAATTTGTAGAATCTTGAAACGTTCATTATGTTTATTTAAAGGAAGGTAAGGCCGACTTAAAAATTATTGAATACATGAACTAGATAAATATTCTAAAATATCAAATTTTAGAGATATAAATTACATTACTTATTCCTTAAAATAAGGAATTTATATTTAACTATTTTTACAATTCACGATATTCTTTAGTCCTAGTGTACTTCTCGACGAAATAAATTTTTATAAGAAAAGAAAAAAAACAATTGAATTATTTTTTATAAAGGACAACCAAAAATATAACAAATGCTGTATCAAATTTACAACCACACATTATAGGTGGATGACATTCTTCAATGCCTCGCTGGAATTTTGACTGACTGTTCAGTCAGTCATCTACTACTACTCACCCCCCGACTTCGGATAGATCCTCAATAGTTCTTTGCATGCCACCTCTATTTGGTACTGATAAGAGAGGAACTCTGCCTTGTGAATTCTCTTGTTGCTCCGAATTATTAATAATTCGTAATTGACGCCTCCTCTTTTTACTCCACAATTCATGACAATCTTGCCATGTAGGTAGTTGTGGCGTTGGCATTCTGTTAAATTAAATATAAAGTTTATTTATGATTGAAATACATTTTATATTGTAAAAAGAAAATAATTTTAAAAGCAAAAATATGTAATTTTAATTTTGAGAATTCTCTTGACTTTTAAAATAAATAAATTATAACATACTGTTCTGGATTAACATTCTTAAGCCAAGGGCTCTTTAAAGCATCAGCAGCCGTAATACGTTTTTCAGGATCTAACTCCAACATATTATCTAATAAATCCAAAGATGCCGCTGGCATAAATGAAAAGTCTTCTCGAAGTCGTCTTCTGTATGTCTTTTTCGGCTTTAACGTATGCCATAGAGGCAGTTTTATCACAGACGGCCATACACCTGGTGTTGGCGTGCCACAAACTTTAGAAATGATATCTAATTGCATCATCTCAACATTACCCTGGGGGAAAAAATACAGTTAAAAAAGATAATGATTTTTTTATTAAATTAAAAAATGTTCTTAGCGCATTACTTGGAAAAGCGGCTTTTTGGAGAATAATTCTCCTAAAATGCATCCACAACTCCATACATCAATAGCAGGTCCATAACGTTCTTCACCTAACAGCAATTCTGGTGGTCGATACCACAAAGTAATAACCTTGTTAGTGTAAGGACGCTGTCTATCTTCGGCATTGTAAAGCCTAGCTAAACCAAAGTCAGCTAGTTTGACTTCACCTCTAAAAAATAAAAATTATTTTAGTATATTTTAAAGGCACATTTTTACAAATAAATTTTGTATGTTTATTTATTTACAAACGTACTTATTATTCATAAGTATATTGGAACATTTGATATCACGATGCAAAAAGTTCCGGCTATGACAATAATTTAAGCCGTCCAACAATTGTTTCATAATGCTTGCATTATTCATCTCGTTAAAATCAACCATTCCTGATTCTAATAGGCCCATCAAATCGTGGTCCATGTATTCAAATACTAAGTAAAATGATCCTTTATCCTGAAAAATAAGTAACAAAGTATATAAAATATAAATTTAATAATGATCGTACTAGAATTGTCAAAGTGGAAATTGTTTTAAAGTTAGATTTTACCTTTCGAAAATCAAGAGCATCTTGTTTATCCGTAACGATTTCTCTAAGATTAACGATGTTTTTATGATTTAGCTGTCGTAATATTTTGATTTCTCGTACCGCAGTGATGGGGAATCCATCTTTTTCATTTTCTAATCGAACTTTCTTCAGAGCCACTATCACTCCCGCGCGTTTATCTTGTGCTTTGTACACTTGACCGTAAGTACCTTCACCGATTTGATCGATTACTTCAAAGACATCGACGCATCGTTCGCCCCAGTCTTTCCCGCCAGAAGCCGACATTGGTATGTGATTATTACGCGAACTTCTTCTTTTTAATATTTTCGGTCTCTTTAACTTTGGTTTAGGAGGTATTCTTTCTACTTTACTTCTCGGAGGAGTAGCGGTTGTGTCATCTTCTCCACTAAGATCTTCCGAGCCTGGAACCACTGCAATGTAAAAAAATTTTTAATTTATTTTATTTAATACACTAAATTTAATTTTGATTCAAAAGACGTAAAAAATTAAATGAAACTAACCTGGCGGCATCGGCAGATCCTTGATGCTCTTCCTTTGGGATATGGGTTTCGATGTGCTAGACGTTGAGGCAGCAACGACCACGGGCGTTGTGGGTATTGGTTTTGGCGCAGGCTTAGGAGTAGTGACCGTCAGTGTAGGGCTAGGCGAACGACTAGGGGGTGAATCTATGCTCTCGAGGTCGTTTTGGTTGATGCCAGGAGGTAGCGGTAACTTGGAGAGGCTCTTGGTCTTAAAGGAGACTAGCGGGGGTTTAGGCGGATCCACAGATTTTAGGGGCACAAGATTGTTAGGAGTACTGAACTTCGCGATTGCCGTAGACAGGGGAAAAGTCGATGCGGTCGACGGGGGAGGTACGGAGACCGTCGCTGCCGCCGCCGCTACGTTGTGCGAATGAGAAGCGGCAGAAGGCGGAGCTGGCACGGGAAGAGGCACTAGGACAGGCACTTGGGATAGACCTGATGAAACCGACTTCATCTCGGGATGGTGATGCGTTTGCGGTAGCGGTAGCGATTGGTGGTGAGCTTGAGGCTGGTGGTGCACCTGCGGCTGCGTCTGGTGATGTGTTTGTGGTTGCACCTGGTGATGCATATGCGGCTGCGCCTGGTGATGCGGTTGCGGTTGGGCTTGATGTTGATGCAAATGTTGTTGTTGTTGGTGCAATTGTTGTTGATGGATTTGCTGTTGATGAATCTGCTGCAGTTGTTGCGGTATCTGTTGTATTGCAGGCTGTAGAGACTGTACACCTATTTTAACAAAAATTAAGTGCATTTTAAAAACAAACTATATTTTTGAATAGTTAAATTTAATTTGAAATTTCGATAATAATCCTTTAAAATAAAAATTATGTTAAAGAAGAAAAAAAACATACCCGTAACCAAGATTGCCGGTGGATTGGCAACATTAACGGGGGCATCATTGCTCAGCGCAGGAGAATTATATACATGTGGCACCTGAGCTGGCACACCTGCGTTTAGCTGCACTGTGGCGGTGATAGCAGTCTCAGTTGTCTGCTGCTGCAGCACGATTGCAGGTGGACCAGGCAGAGGAGGTGTTTTGCCAGCTGCTGATGCCTCGTCTAAAGCATTTGGTGCCTGCAAGGTCGCAGTAGTAGTGATAGTCGTTGTCGTGGAACTCAAGCTCGCCACTGAACCACCAGGTGACACAGATCCAGCCGCAGCTGGAATCAGTGCCTCTGGCGTTGTAGCAGCTACCGGTACGAGGGCAGATTGCACCGGAGCAATTTGAACCGGAGGAGTTTGAATCGGCGCAGCTTGAATAGGTGCTGCTTGAATAGGAGCTACTTGAATCGGCGCAGCTTGAATTGGTGCAGCTTGAATTGGCGCTACTTGCACTGGCGCAGCTTGAATTGGTGCTACATGAACTGGCGCTACTTGAATCGACGCCGCTTGAACCGATGCTATTTGCACCGGCCCCTGCGTTTGTACTTGTGTTTGTACATGTGTCTGTACCTGTAATCGAGGTGATAAAAAGATTTGTTATGATCAATTAGAGGTTATTGAAAACAACTTATGAGATTTTTTAAGTACATAATGACATTAAATAATGAATATTAAATATAAATAGTTTAAGAAATTATGTTGTAAAGTGCAGCAAGTTATCATCCATCATACAAATATACGCAATTACAAATGATAAGGGTAGACTTTTTTTTACAAAATATTGAAACGTTGAAATATAAAAATATAATAACATTACAAAATTTCGAGTTAAATGTAATCATGAAAATTGCACACTATCTTGAATGCAAAAATTATTATTACCGTTGGCGCGCTAGTCATTACAGGCACCGGAATGTCGAGAACATCGACTGTCAAATCCATATTGGCGCATGGCGTCGTCGCTGCTGTTGACGATTTATCGTTCATCCTATCGATAGTAGTTGTTGACGACGATCCATTACTGTTGTCCTTCTCATCAGAGCCCTCAATTATCTGTACATCGTCCTGGTTGGCCTTCTCTTTGGCAGCTTGCAGCTTTTTGAAGGCCAGCTCTCTCATATTCCTGTCCTTGACCAGCTCGGCAAACAGACTTGTTTCGCTGATTTTCGCTTGAACTTTAAGATTACGCTCGTAGATGCTCGTGGGCGACTTGCGATTGGAGCGATGCACAGGTGAGGGGATGCGCGACATGCGTGGACTCTTAGAGCGATGCTTGCGCGATGACTTGTGAGATTTGCCGGATGGCGAACGTGACCTCTTGGGAGTGCGACTACGACGTCTCGAGCGCGACCTGGAGCGTGTCTTGCGCCAGCGGTGCGGGCTACGAGAACGAGAGCGCGACAAATGACTTGTCAGTCTAAAAAGAATAAAAAATTTAATTTTTAAAGAAGAATTTTTAATATGTAAGCATTATTCTTGAAATAATTTTGTAAGTAATTTTATACAGAGTGAGACAATGAAAAAATATTATCTAAAAATGAATTATGACGCAATCCTGGGCTTGATTAGATATCGGACTCGTCATTATTCACAGTCTGCATCAAACCAAAACACGTTAAAATTTACTAAATTTGATGTAATTTTTAATTTTTGAAAATAATCAATTATGATATTACAAACATTGGTTCATCAAGTAGATCACTCACCTAGAACTGACAGGACTTCTGCCAGATTTTCTCTTATCCCTCCTGTCCTTCTCATGATGTCTATGCCGTCTGGCCGAGTCGTCCCTTCTTCTCCTCTTACTGGAGGACGTCGGCGACCTCAGGAGAATGTCATCAGCCCTACTCCTACGATGTGAGCTGGGGCTCGGGCTAAAGTCCCGTCGGCGCATCGACGAAGGCGGACTGGGACTGTGCCTGCTGCTGATCCTGTGCATCGACGAGTGATTCGTGGGACTATAATCCCTTCTCCTCGGTGGGCTGTGATCCCTTCGCCTGCTAGGCGGCGGGCTTGGGCTGTGCGGTTGCCTCCTGCTCCGGCTGCTCGAGTGATTTGGACTCAGGTGTGACTTGTGCCTCGAGTCCGGACTGTGGTGTCCCTTGGACTTGGACTGGTGGTGATTATCGGGCGTGTTGGCCCTGGGCGGCAAGAGCGGCGTGTGCGGCGACTCGACGTGGCCCCGGCTCGGCTGCATCACGGAGTGCTGCGTCGGCGGCGGCGTAAGCTGTCTCGGCGGCGACTCCAGGTCCATGTCGCTCGGCGACCTGCGCTCCGGCGGCGTCGCCGGCGAGATCGGAGAAGTGCTGTCCTTGAGCGCCATCATCGGCGGCGAGGGGCCAGGGTGCTGAAGCCGCCAGTTGCTCAAGGCCTGCGAGTGCAGCAGCTCCGTGCCCGCCACTATCATGTTCGGGCTGAGGCTGCGCGAGGCTCGCTTCGATTTGCGCTTCTTCTTCTTGCCGACGCTCGAGCCGGGGCTCAGGCTGGTCCTGTTCTTCTTCTTCTTCTCGCGCTTGTGCTTCTTCTCCTTGCGCCGCGAGCCGACGCGGCGACCCTCGTCCGCATAATCAGGCATCGCGACCAGCCTGTGCTCGTCGATGGGCTCGGGCGAGACCGCGTAGGCTGACACGTGCTTCTTCCGGCTGCTCGACGGCGGCGTGGGCGAGAGCGAGATCGGCGAGGTGTCAAGGCCGCGAGCAGCTGAGAGCACACCCGGGTCCCCGCCCCCATAGTAGCGGGCGTGCTGCAGTAGCGAGTCCGGCACCTCGCCGTCCGTGTAGCTGTTGTTGCCACCCCGGCTGTCTTCGCTCTGGATCTCGCCTGCCTCGGGCTCCGAGAGGTCCTCGCTGCTCACGTCCGAGTACTCGACGAGCGGCTTCTTGGCAAGGGCGGCCTGCCCGCTGAGCTTCTCCTCGCGCGAGCGTTTTTTCTTCTTTTTGGAGCCGCTGCGCTTGCCGTGGCGCCGATGGCGCTTGCTGCCACCGCCGCTGGCCTCGGCGACGCTCGTGGCTACGGCCGCGGCAGCTGCAGCCGCGGCGACCTCGTAAGCGTGGCTGGCCCTCGCCGACGCGCTGAGAAGTCCACCGCTGCCGCCACCGCTGCTCAGCTCGACGCCGGCCAAGCCGCTCAGGCTGCTCGTGCTGTCCTTTCGACGCGCGGGCTTGTAACGTCCGTTCCGTTCCGCGCGCTCGATATCACGACTGCTAGGCATGTCACCTACTGGAAATGAGAAAAGGGCAGAGTTAGATTTTGATGAGAGAGAAGAGTGGTTTGTTTTTGTTTAAGGGATTTAAGGCTGGGGGATTGTTGTAAGGGCAAGATTTTTAAAGATGTAAATATTTTGCGATGGGTAGGAGAGGAAAGGCGAGCAGGTGGATTCGGCGTAAATTTGCATGTGGCAAGTGTTGTGGATTTTGAAATACTAAAATGGAGAAGTGTTTGGTAATTGGAGTTTATGTCTTGTTCTGAGTATTGAAACTTGTTTTATTTAAATCTGGAAGTTTACTGTTATTGTATTTTCATAAATTGATAAATTGATAAATATATAAATCAGTAAAATGTATAAACTACACTCATAAAAAGTTTGATCTTATTAGCTTAAAGTTTTTAAGGATTTAAAGACTGACAGTTTATTTTGTTTAAATATTTAAATCTGAGCCAAATTTTTGTATTTTAATAATTATATTTCACAATATTTATTCTTTAATTGCCTTTAAATAAATTTAATTATGTATGTTATTATTATTATTACATTTAACAAACAAATTTTATTTTTAAACGAAAATATTAAAAATTTCCCAATGCCAAAGTTTAATGATAATCATCAATAAATTTTATTAATTTATGTCAAATATTTTAATTGTAATATAGTTGTAAGTTTTTAACAAACAATTTTGTTTTTGGATATTTCATTATTTTATACTGCTAATAAGTTTGTTATGAGTTGCAGATCTATCAATATTTTATTTGTAATATAAAAACATATTGTTATGATTAAGAAGTTTTTAATTATTTGCATATTATTTTTTATGTATTTGTCATGAAACTACATTATATGTTATGAAGCTTGTATAATAATGAACCTTGAAAATTTTTAGTGTGAATAGGAAAACTTAAACGGCTATAAATCATGATAAGGTATATTTCAAGTACTATTTATAAATAAAATCTCTTTTAAAAATCAATAAAATTCATTCATCTGGTAAGAGTATAAATTTTTATCAAAAAAGGTAAATTAAAAGTGAAATATTAGGACAACTTTATACTTATTGAAAAACAGAAAGCAGTGAATGACTTATGACTCACTTTATTATTTACTTGAAGTTTTTTGATAACAAACGCATTCAAGCATATTTAAAACACATTGCTTCATAGAATTTATAAACTTTACTATATTGATTTCATAGATATAAAAGATGCTTTTATTTCACATGCATCAAACATTATTTTATTATTTTTACCATCACAAATTTATTGATGAAATACCCAAAATACTTATTAAAGCTTCTTCAATCTGTTTTACTTTTTTATCAGAACTTTTGAAATCTGCTAAGGACTGAGGAAAACGATTTAACTGATAAGCACGTTAATAAAGACTATCTGAAAATCATAAAAAAAAATTCTAAAATAAATATTATCAAAGCTATTTAAAAAGCAGCTATTAAAAAAAACTATAAAATTCAGCCTATGAACAAAATAATTAAAGGAAATTTCAATGAAGGAGAACAACAGAAGCATTCTTTTCAGTTACTTATCAAAAGCCAAGATATTACAGCCAGTGTTTTCATATACGGATCATATTACAGAACTTATCTAAAAGCGGTTACAACAGCAGTTTAAAAGTTTAACTGACTTCCACAATGCAACACTTTAAAGTGTTTCATAAATCAACATTCACTCAATGAATTTGTATTTGAATAATAACACAGCCAAAGCACTGGACCAGCAAACTGCTCAAACAAGCGGAAACCAAAAAGATAAACTCCGCAAAGAAAGCTAATCAACCAGGGTCCAGCTCCATCAAAGAAAACCCTCCCAAAAACCCTCAACGCTCTCCAAAACCCAGCACCACTCGCAATGTGAGTCCTCGTCACATAATCACATCGGGCCACATTGCTCCAGAACCCACTACGGAGCAAAACTCTCTGAAAGAGCAGCATCAGCAACCCAGCCACAGGTACACACTCACACCAACGAAAAAACAAAGCAATCCGCGATAACACTCTTACCTGCTGCCGAACTCCACGACTCTCTTTCTCCACAGCAACGTGGAAGCAGGCGGTCACTCGCATCCTCGCCGTCGGCAAACACTCACAGAACAACACACACACACACAGACAGGGTCCTTACGTTAGTCTCTGCCCGCGCGGTCCCGCTATAATCACCTTCGAAAAGCTACATGCTCGCTCGCATGGCTATATACACACTATCATGAGCCTAACGAACGTGCTACAAGCAGTCCCCCACGTACGGCTCTGCAGCGCGCCGCGGCTCTCTGTCTCTCTTGCACTCGCGCGCTCTCTCTCTGCACTCATACACACATATAGAGACACGAACGCGGAGCGAGTCGCGCACGCGGCTTTTTCCCCGCGTCCACGTATACAGCGAGCCACCAGGAGTCGCCGACGGTTGCGCTGTTTATTTAGGGGTGAGACAGCGAAGGCTAAGATAGAGAAAGAAAGAGAGAGAGAGTTAAGTAAAAAAGCGCGGGTTAGGAATTCGTAGAGGTGCAGGCCATGCTCGGTTTATTTTTTTTTTATTTTCTACGGAAGACGGGGGGGCCGTCCTGCGTGTATGTCTTCTCAGAGCCGTGGGACGGCGGCCATTGCTGCAGCTCGGCTATAAGCGAGATAGAGAGAGACGGAGAAGGAGAGGTATATACGAGAGCCGCTGCTGCTGGAGCAGAGGAGCAGCGAGGGCGAGAAAAGCACGTTGCTAGGCCTTGGCTTAGATGCGGATTTTTCGGGGCTTTTAAACGGGCGACGGGGTGGAGGGGGATAGAAGCTCAATAGAGACGATATATAGCGAGAGAGACAGAGAGAGCGATGGAGAGAGAGTGTAGCTATATAGTAAGTACAAGAACGTGCGTGCGTGTTTTTCCGTACTTACGTGCAACACTCGATCGCTGTTAAGGCGGCGCTCCTCGCTGATGTTGGCATCGAGGAGGCCCTTTATCAGCGATACTCCCTCGCTGGACGATGGCCTAGATCCTCCTTCTAAATCCTCCTCAGCGGCTGAGAGAGAGAGAGCTGGGGGCACAGAGAGGCGGCGATGAGACCGAGGACGGCTCGAGGGGCCGTCCGCCCCCAGACTGTCGTTGCTTATTAGCCTCCTGGAGTCCTTTTGGCCCTCGTGCGCCCAGCTATTATATTTTGTCCTCGCGGTCTGTGCTGTTTACGTGGCGCCCCCGCGTTCTCTCGGGCGAAAAACGTTATTCGGCTTAATATGGCGCGGCCCCTCGCGCACGCGAACGGCTCCCGTTTGTCCCTCCGTGTCTCTTCCTCTCTCTAAGCTTTCTTTTCTCTCGCGCGGCGGTGTGGTTTTAATGTTTAAACTCTAATGCGGGCGCATCTCATTTAGCGTGTCTGTGTCTTTTATTTATTTTTTCATTAAAGCGAGAGCCTCGAGATGCCTTGTTCTTTTCTTTGGAAAATTTATTCGCTTCTAGAAACGTATCGATGTGCGTGTGTGTCGTGGCATATAATGACGAGAGAGAGAAAGAGAGGTATTAGAGACGACAGGCCAGGCTTGCGGCGGCCATTGAATTGAGAGAGACGACAGGCCCCAAAGAGCTTAGCGGCCGACGAGATATATACAAGATCTGTGTTTTATGTATATGCAGAGAGATTGAGTCTAACGTCTGTCCTGTCGTGTGTACGTCTCTGGTGTGTTATTTAGAGAGGAGAGAGAGAGAAAAAAAGTAGAGCGTGTGTGTTTAGTAGCGCGGATAGCGCACGGAATAAGGCATTCGTCGCGCGCTCGCTGCCGTGACGTAACGCGGAATGACGATGCCAGCAGCGCAGCCGCAGAAACATGCCTGCAGCGAGCGCCGAGCGGCACGGAGACGACGGACTCGTGGAGACATCTGCAGGATGGTGGCTCGGGTGGGGGTACGATGATATGTGCGGATTTTGGCCAATGGCAGGCTTACCGGAGTTTTGCGGAATGGGTGTGTTCGCGGTGGCGGGAGGGAGGGGGGATGTGACGGTCATGGTTACCTGAGAGGACGTTAAGACAGTTTGTTTAGGTGGATTTTTGGAGTTTTTCGGGTATGAGGTTGCTTGGGTGAAGGAGGGTTGGTTTAGGGGGTGGAATTTTTGAGAGCCGGTGAGGGTTTGGAGGTGGTTGTGGGGAGTTTGTGTGCCTGGGGTAATGGTTTCTTGAATGGAGTGCTGTCAGGGTTTCGGGAAAAAGTAAATGACGAGCTGGCGAACGCGTACGGACCTGCGATGTATTTTTAAATTTTAAGACCTAAAGTTTTGCAATAGTTAAATAAGTTGTATTGAAACTTTATAATAATAAAAGAGTTGTTTATTGTTGAAGAATTGTAATATTTGTCGAAAATTGTTATTAAAAAATATATATTTTACGATCTAAATATAAATAAAAATTTCAATAAAAAATGCGCAGTCCCATAGAGCATGTATAGTAGTTCAATATAACGTTTATAAACGTTTTTTTTTTAGAAATTTAAAAATTATTAAATAGCTTCAAAAAAATTTTTTTTAATTTTTCATTTTTTCATTCAAATACAAAAAATTCTCTGGACTGTCATTTTGTGTTCAAAAATAAATGTAAATATATACATAAGAATTCAATATAAATTTTCTCTGTATTTATTTATGATATTTCAGATTCTATAAATAATCGATTATCTTCAAACCGTAAAAATACACTTCGGCATAAAAGTATTAATTTCAAACATAAATATTACATCTACTCAACATCATAATCATTCCATTCACCTTCCAAATTCTAAGTAAACATTCATGTAACATCACTCTGTCGTCCAGCACTAAACAACACGACATATATACCTGAACGCAAATGCGAATATTGGCGCCCTAATCAGTGACATCTGTCATTAACCGAGCGAACCCCGCGAGCGCCAATAGCTCTGCATCATACAGAGCTATAACATAGCCGTCGCACAAGCAGTAACCTGCCGCAATCCGCGTAGAAGACCGCACTCCGCAGTATAGTATATATAGCCTTCCATGGTGGAAGCCACAAGGTTTATCGTGGCTTAAGTGCTAGTCGGTTTCGGTAAAAAATAAATAGTAAACAGAAAAGGCCCTTAAGGTTAGCATTGTCATCAAAAGGCACTTAATTAGCTGGTACGGCGTCTCTTAATACCCACGGCCAGCTAGTTATATTTCTCTATCAACAAGTTATTCTGTGTATCTTTATAAGCAACCTCGTCCCTGGGCTTGCTTGTTGTGATGTTGTATAAATAACAATCGATTGTTGCCACCTTACTAAGTTTGCGCGTAAATCCACGAGCAGGAGTGTTAATTTTTTTATTTTCATGGAACTTTTTTAGCGAAAATGGAGTCGGAAGAGCCTATGGATGTGGACACGACCGGTGATTTTGAAAAGTTCGACGATTTGTTGGAGGAAGGAGAATGCGAGGAGAGCAACAATCGCGTTTCACGAAAAGTACTTTCGACCATCGTAGCTGTAAGTATTTTGAAAGTTATACTTGTTAAGTTGCTTTGGTATTTCAGCGAGATTTATCTTTTATGTAATATATTTTAGGTACCTGAAAGTCGAATTGAGAATAAGGATGGTACCTTCGTAACTGGTGTTGACATATTCAGTAAAGAGTCAAAGGCAAAGATGGAAGAGCGAGCGAAAAGGTTTGGATTGTCAAAAAGCGAAGAGAGAGCTGCTTTGAAAGAAGCTGAAGAGTTGTATGAAAGGTATAATTTTGTACTTTGTATACATATTTGTATTCATAAATAGGAGTGCATGATTTTTAAAATTTAAATAAAACTTGCTTTTTTTTACAGTTTTGGTATTACAGGAGATAGTGAAATGGCTAGAAATGTTAGGTTAAATGTGGTTCATATGAGAGGTACTGAAAAGATGAGTACGAAGGATGTATTCAAATATTTTGAAGATTACGCGCCAGCTTCATTAGAATGGATAAATGATATATCGTGTAAGTGTTAAGTAAATTTAAATTTCTTATAAACTACAATGATAATAAAGAAAACCTAGACTGTAAACACTTACTAGAAATTAAAATGAATATTTTCATTTCTAGGCAATGTTGTTTGGCTAGATAAAGAATCTGCGGCTAGAGCAATATTAGGATTGTCAAGAAAAATAGTAGGTATTAAAAAAGAAAATCAAAGAAGATATTCAGATGACGATTCAAATGAAGATTCAGAAGATGATATGATTGTAAATGGAAAACACTATAGAGATGAAAAAACTGTACATGTTAAAGATATTCGATGTCCATTGCCACCAGGTATTTGGAGGAAAGGACGAGACTATATGGATTCTAGAAATATACTTTTAAGGTTTGCTACAAAATCTGACAGAAAGCCTCCTCAAGCGGCAAAAGTGAGTGAATTACATAAAAAACATGGAAACATAAGTCAAGGAGGTACACATTCTTGAATTATCCTAATTTATTTTTTAATATTTTTCTCAAGTTGATGTAATGGAAAATTTATATAAATTATTTTAGGTTTAAAAGGAATATTAACTACATCCAGAAAACGAGCCTATCAGGAGATAAAGGAGCCTTCACCCATCCCAAACAAAGAATCAGGTGCAAATGGAATAGCTGCTAAAAATCCTTGGGGTTCTCTGTCTAAAAACTGGGGAGTAACTGATTTTGTAGAGGATGACTATTTGCCTAAAGTACCTGTAGAACCAGTTTCAAATGTAAAAGAAAGATTAGGTTTTAAATCCAACAGGAGAATAGTACAGGAGGAGGAGGAGGAAGAAGAGGAAGAAGAAGTGGACGTGGATCCAAATATTATTGAATTATCTGATGATAGTGAATCTGAAAGTTCAAGTGACGAGGAAGATTGGTGCAAAAGGAGTAAAATGCCTAGAATGCGTATGCATGCAGATGATGAAGTAGAAAAAATAGAAAGGCGAAAAGGAAGAATCAGAAATCTGGTTTGAATATTAAATAATACTGAATTGTTATATACATTTGTGTGTCTTAATAAAATCATTTATAAAATATTGATTACAACAGGCAAGTCAAAGGACGAGAGCTGATGGTAATGATTTACGTGGAAAATTAACTGCAAGAAGAAGATTACCACCACCTGTATATCAGGAACCTGCTATTCAAGTTGTAGTGACCAATCCAAAAGCTATGAAAGGTAGAAGCAGTTTTAGAAATGTGAATTTAACAGAGGTAACAATATTTTATTTTATTTCATTCATTTGTATAGACATTGTGGTCTATATAATTTTATTAAAAATAGACGTTTATTATTGGTTGTTTGATTTTCTTTTTATTAAAAGTAACTTTTTTTTTTCAATCTTTAGGATGAAGATGAAGATGACGATGACGCTCAAGGCTCGATTGTACAAGATGATGAAGATAATAATGAAGAGGAAGAAGGAGAAATAATTGACGACTCTGACAGTGATAGCAAAGTAGAGTATGAAGAAGAAGATGAAGAGGAGGTGGAAGAAGAAGATGATCAACAATCAGAATCAGACGAGGCAGATGACAGTAGTGACAGCAGTCTTTCAGAAAAAGAAGTACAAGGGCCAAAAGGCAGCGTTATTAAAGTTGTACAGCATAAACCCAAATTAGCATCCACTGTATCAACTGTGTGGTCACGGTTGAATCATTCCAAAAATGACAGAAAAGATAGTAGATCACCAGATCGGTAAGTCTTCACTTTATATAATTTTTAATTAAATATAAATTTACTTTGCATTTCTAGAATATGTTTTTGTCTTTTTATATATATATATATATATAATCGATTCACATATAATGAACAAACAATTACATAATAAACAGGAAAAGAAGATGTATGTACATAAGTTTACAATTCACTATTGAAATAAATACGTGATAATTTTATTTTTCTTGCAGATATCACTCAAAGAATGATTTAAGACATTCATTAAGAAAAACTGATCTCCGGTCGCGTATCGGCAATCATCATATGAGAGGCCGATCACCGCTTAGAATAGAATTGAGGAACGATAAATATGCAGGTAGACGCAGCGACTCTGAATAGTTTTTAAGAACAGAAATATTTGAATCGAGATTATTCGAGATGAAGATTTTTTGAATTTGTGGTATGCAAAGTGTCTTCAGATCCACAGAGTGACTTTACACGATTGAAGGCTTTTACTGCCTTTTTTACTTATTTATATACGATCAGAAACGATTTCTAATCAAGAATCTTCCTTAAAGTTAGTGAAAGTGACAGTTTTTAAGTCCATATATATACATTCTTTTTTTGTTTTTTTTTTTTCAATACTTTATTACGTCATGTTGAGCGCCAGATACAATAACAATGAAAAACATAATATAATATGTTTTAATTACACGCATACAAGTCAATTGAATACATAAATTTTTTGAGAAACGCGCATAATTATTTTTATTACAGCTATTTTCTTGTTATTTTTAAATAATAACGAAAAAAGTTATATCCTTTAATTTTTGCTTTTTCGACTCGCATTACATCACTCAGTTTTAACAATTTTTGGAGCTTTCATTGTTTGATACCAGATTTATTTTAATGATACTCAGCAAACAAGTATAATTGTTACAATTATCACGTTTTCGGAAAGATACTACTTAAGATGTAGTAAAAGCATAGTGTATGTACATATATACATATATATTTATGTAAAAAATAAATAGGTATTGCGTCTTGTAAATTTGAATGATTATAGATTTACGTTTGTATTTCTTTTTTCTCTACCTGTATCTCCTGCTACAGTTCGTAAGTAAATTCAACAGTGAAATAAAAATTTTTATAATAACAGTTTGAAGTGTTAGTATATTGTTTAATTTTTTTAAGAGAAACATTTTTAATGACCCAGATTTATAAGGCCAAGAAGTTACCACCTATACAACAGAATATGGATATATAAATATTTAATTCTGGCAGCTGGATTTAATAATTTCGATATTACACAAACATTTTTTTTATTAAAAATTTCGTACAATTTTCCAGAGATTACTTTTATTTAATAATTTAACTATTGTATTCTCAAATTTCGATATTTAACTATTTTTTATTTAACTATCACCCATAGATAGCTTAAATAATTTACTTTAGCAAGAAATTTTAATTTTTTTAAAAATATTATGAACTGCACAGTATTTTTATACTATTGAAGATCTTATTACTGAATAAAATTGTAATTAATCACTTAAAAGGAAATCTAATAAATATTGGCATTTGTCATTGTAAACATCAACAGTGATGTTAATTGGCATAATAGTAATATAACATTATATGTTACATCTAAACTTTCTCACTTTTTCAGAATATTAATAACATATGTATTTGACGGTATATAGAACAAAGCCAAATTTCTAATCGACAGACATTTAAAAAAAATGGCCATAACGACAAGCGTTTGTCCATGGTAATATAACTTCTGAAAGCTACTTAACATGCTTTTAGTTGCACAAAAACAAACTGATTAACGCCTTCAACTTGTCATACAATCTGAACTTGAGTGCTACCACGTTTTGCGAATTACTACACAGAAATTTTTTTTAAGGCAACACGTTGGTTTAGTCTTAATAAAACGCGTGTACCTGCCTCTCACACTGTAAATTTTATTTAAAAATTATCGAAATAAGTTTCCTTACTTTTTAAAATAAAAAAGATAAACCTTATGGTCAAAAGGAAAAGGCAATGCTGTTGCATTCAATTCTTACATGTTTTTGGTTTTATATGTAAAATTTGGATTTGCTGAAAAATAAATTAATGCAAGATTTCTTTTAAAGTTTTTTCACAAAATAATATTTGGTAAAAGTCACTATTTTAGGTCAATCATTTTATGACATGGCCAAGCACGTATCGAGTCAAAAATTTTTTTTCAGCTACAGTTGCTAAGACAAATTTTTTGCATACAAACAGTATCCAATTCATTCAAAATCTTATACAAATGTATCTTCTAATCTCACTGATCAGCTGTCTAGCTTTTTTCTACTTTATGCTCGCTTTCTCTTTCTTAAAAATATCATGCACATATCTCTGGAACAATTAAATGAAACAGAATAAAATTTAAATCAGTCTTGTCTGTCAAAAGATAATACATAATTTTTTTGTTAAGTTTCTTCTTCTACACTTTGTTTATAAGTATTTTACTTCAATTTTTTTTAAAATCCTGATTCTGACAAGGCTACAATACGTTAATAGCCCTATTAACATCTACCGCAATGATAGGCAAAGATTCTTTCGAATCGATGCACTGTGTAACATTGAAAATCGACAGACGAAATAGTGGAAATATTTAATATTCAAGATTTAAGAATCAGCAACAATAGGTACACATATGTAACATTAAGTATATTAGGCCTGATTATGTTATTATACTGATGTATACAGCGAACTATGATTCGAATAGTTGTTTGCATTTTAAATTGCAACTCAATCGAATCTTCAAGTTTGGCTAGTATGCAGGAACGATTGCAACAACAGATGTTCTTTCTTTTCACTTGAGCTTTATCTCGTATATTATCATTAAAAAATGACATTGCCATTTTTTCACTTTTATACATAAAACACACTGCAACGTTTTAGACGTTTAAAAAAATTTAATTTTTTAAAATTTTTTTGAGTTTTAAATTTATAATGATAAAATGGGCCAATTTACATAATGAATCGCAAAATATTATTAATAGTTTTATACACAATAAAAATTTATTTAAATTAATTGAAGCAAGTTTAGGGCGTTTTACGACCTAAATGATTGACTCACTGTAAAATGACCCTATTAACTTTCAAGGATAAATAGTACATTGAGATAAAAATTCGAATTTGACATGAAAAAGTTTAAAAGTGACATAGACAATGCTTCGATGAGACAATAATCACGAGTTCCATGCTATATTAAAGTTAATAATTTTTTTTAATCAAGGTGGCATATTTCATCATTTTTAAAAATATTCAACTCTTTGGGTTAACATTTCATTCATTCATTCATTTTGGAACAGATTATATTCGTTGTAAAAATTTCATTATTGCCATGAACAAAAATCTTAATAAAATAGTTAAATTTATACATTCAATTAAAAATTAAAATTTTACAATTTTTCTTGATTAAGAAAAAATGCAAGTAACTTTTACTGATTTAATATGACCACCATTGATAATTGCAACAACACCATCATTTAACAAAACACAGTCATTGAAAATGCTTACTTGTAGCATTATTTAGATGTGATGTCTTGATTTATTATATGCACCATTTATGAATTGATAAATGTATAATTATTTAAATAGGAAAACACACGAATCAATAAGTCAAAGGGAGAAACGTTGCTCAATATTCAAAATTTTTAAGATTTTTTTTTCATTTGTCTTTTCTCTCACTAATCCTAATAATAGGAAATTGAAAAATGCAATTTGATTGTAAGTTATAATCGAAAATTTTAACAAAATTTTTATCTTAAATTTTGGGACAATGAAAGGTAAAGAAACTTTTCACATTTTCTTTCCCTAAAAAAATTTCTGTTTGAGTTATAAGATGATAATTATAACTTAATCGCTCAATAATAAAAACGTTTTCATTTCAAGTTTTTAAAATTACTTTAACTTGGTTTATGATTAAATAAATAAGATTAGATGAAATGTTTGAAACCGTCATATGGAATTATTTTCTGATATAAATAATCAGCTCTTTATACAAAACTTTCATTTAAATGATCTCATAATTACAGAAATTATAAATCGATTACAAATACATTGAGTATGCTTTAAATTATAATGAATACCGTGTGCACATATATACATGTAATTCCTAGAGCAAATGTTTGAAACATGGAATAAATTTTTACAAACAACATAAAACTTTTGTTTTTAATGCTTCAAACATACACTATGTGCATTGTGTGCACAATGATGGCAGTATCAGTGCAATAATGAATCATTTTTATATAATTTTTAATTATTTTGTAAATTCCTTACATGATTCATTTTGATGTGTTTAGTTTGTTATATATTTTTTCACGCTGATACTTTCACCAAATTACTGAATAAATAAGTCAAGACTTAAGAACTTTTATGCACTATAACTATAATGAAAAGAATCAAGCTTCAATTATGACGCATTATGTTTTCAAGAAGTTACCTGTACAGTACTGACTTTGAAAATAGTTGTTTTCAACATTGAATTAAGTTTAAAATAGAAACTAATTGACTTAAAAAGCAAATGCAATGAATAATAATATGTACAATTAATTATAATAGTGACTATTTTTAATGTAAATTAAAATATCTAAACATTATTCTAAAGAAAATAATTAGTTGCTGTCAATTAGCTATTTTAAGTCTTAGATTTCAATGTTGAAGAACATTACATTTATTTTTTAGATGAAAATGACGTTTTTTCAAAGTTAGTGCATTTTATATGAATGATGAAAAACAGTCATCTTTAATAAAATATTTTTTATATTATTTTAGATAATTGTTTCAAACTATTTTATTTTACTCAAGCACGTCGCTTTCTTCTAAAAAATAAAATTATTAAGTATAAATTGACATTCTATTTACTTTGGCATGATTATGTTTCATAAGATATAGAAAATAGTTTTTGAAAAATCCGTGATCTTTAGTGAAATTATGTTTCTTCTCTACCATTTGATTTTGAAAGACAATGTTAAAGCGTATATGATTCTTAAGTCAACTTAATTATGTTGAGATCATGATTGTAATGCATATACCAAGAAATCGCAAAATGTTGTTTGTTCTAATCAAGATGTTACAGTACTTTTTCCTGTTTGGCTTATTGCTTCATGTATATAATTTTCTATTTTCTTATTTTTTTTTCTTTAATGATGATGGCCATGGCAAATTGATCTCTAGAAAGCGTACTACACCAATTGTGTCATTGCTCAGTACTTAAATCACAGACAGTGTATGACGGCATTTGAATGTACTTCATGTATGTACATAGAACAAATTAAGTTTTTGATCAAGTTAAATAAAATTGTTTGTATACAAGTTAAAATATAAATTTGCTAAAGCAATAAAATCACTGTATTTTGGTAGACTTGAACGTTTATAGTCGCAGAAGGGTAATCGCATTGATTGCACTTTTGAGGCATGTTGTACTAATTACTTGATTATCTTCCTCAATCCTTCTGTTATTTTCTTGGTACCATAGTAGTGCTGTTCCACAGGTGTACCACCATCTGATTTACTTGCACATTTTGCGTCTCTTTCAGTCGTCCTAAAATTTCAATAGTAATTTTGTTGATGGATACAAAAAATCCTTTTTGTTTAATTGTTTGATGATGTTGCTACTTTAAAATTATTTACTATTATATGGCATTCTCTTGGTGAGTTTTTTGAAAAAGTAAAGTTTCCTCAAATATTAACTGCTTTAACGTCTCTTTTGGAAGATCATCTAGTTCCATATCAAATTTAAATGGTTCCTCTGCAACGGGCTATAGAAAACATTTATCATTAATAATATGCAAATAAGAAAAATTTTTTAATTTTTAAAAGCCCATAATGCTAACTTACTTCGTCAGCTGGATCATAATACTGTTCCAAATATGGATGAGCTAATGCATCCTCAACCACAATACGTTTATTAGGATTAAAAGTTAACATTTTATCTAATAAATCAAGGGCCTTAGGATCTGCATTGGGAAATAAACTTGTCCATGGAACCTTTGGTTTGTATGGTAAAGACTGTAAATAACTGCGGGCCTAAAATAAAAATTTTAGAAAGAATTTCAGTACTTAATATTACTAGAGTTAATACATTTAAAAATTGTATGAATATAAACCTTCTCATTAATAATGCATTCGAGATCTTCAGGTGAAGGCGAACCTAGAATACTAAGAATATGATTGAGTTGATCTAGATAATGCTTGCCAGGGAATATGGCTCTTCTAGACAACATCTCTGCAAGAATACAACCAACTGACCAAATATCTATGGACTTTGTATAGCCCTGAAACATAATTAGTAAAATAAACATAACATTAGAGTTTTCGTTCAACGAAGTAGTAACTCAATTAAAAATAAATTTTAAACATTTCCTTTACCTTGGAATTCAACATTATCTCAGGTGCTCTGTACCATCTCGTGGCTACATATTCTGTAAGGAAACCAGCATGATTATGATCAGGATCAGCAACTCTAGCCAGACCAAAATCACAAATTTTAAGGTCACATGTGGTATTTAAAAGCAAATTGCTAGGTTTGAGGTCTCTGTGCAAGACATTTGCAGAATGAATGTACTTCAGGCCTCGTAGAATTTGATAAAGAAAGTAACATATGTGATCGTTACTAATAGCCTGAAAAATTTAGAAAACAAAAGTAGTTGCATATAATATAAATGACAAAGGCAACCTTGTAGTTCTAGATGTTTATTTAATTTACCTGAGTTTTGAGTAATTTGTAAAGATCAGTTTCCATTAAACATTGAACAATATATACATCCTTCATTTGATCAATAGTCAATGCTCTTAATATATCCCTTATATCTATTATCTGTCAATAATCAATTCATTTTCACATTAATATTTGAAAAGCTCTCTACGAAATTACATCATTAATAAAATATTAAAATTTACATTTTCATGCTTAAACCTGGTAAGAATTTTTATTTCTCTTAATGTCCTTTGGCTGTAGGTTTGATGCTCGAATGGAGATATTTTCTTAATGGCTACTTTTGTATTTGTCACATTGTCATACGCAGAGCTGTAAAAATTTAATTTTCAATTAGCACAATGAAAGTACCAGCTAAGCCTATACATATACAAATACGTTAAAGGATGTGGCAATGCACACTAAAGGTTTCCCATGTAATTTGACGCCCCATTGCCCGCATAAAATCCAACCCAAAAGCCTTTTTCGGAGCAACTCCGTAAAAAGGCAATAAATCCAAGCCTACGGAAAATGAATAATCACCGAATCAAAATCACGGCGCAAAAGGCAACAATCTCTCGGAGCCAGGCTTTATCTCGCATTGCCAGAGCAGGGAGAGAAAAAAAGGGTGTGACAATTCTCGCGCTGATTCCAAGTGGAAAGTAGGCCTCGCGGCGCTCGGGCTTGCAGGAGCGCTAAGGTAAACAAGCCGCGATTTCTGTATCTCTCCCCCTCTGATCGGCGCAACCTTGCCAGTCGAATAATCCCACCCTCCCACATCCGCAGCTATATAGAGAGAGAGAGAGAGAGTAGCGCGCGAGCCGGAGGGAGAGAAAGCGAGATAGCGCGATAAGAGAGCCGCAACCCCCGCAAAAGTCCATCAATTTTTTTCTCCCCCTCACGGCTTCCGCGCGCACGGCCAAGGAAAAAAGCATCCTGTCATGCTCACTTGGCATCATGTGCGCGTGTATGTACGTCCGCTCTCTTTCCTCGTGTATAAATCAGAGAGGAAGAGACGGTGATGTGTATGTGCGAGTGCGCGCGCGAGAGTAAGACGTCATAATCGCGCGTGCTAAAAAGCAATGAGAGAGCCGCGCGCGCGCGAGCGCCAGCTTAGGAAAAACAATAGACACAGACAATAGCCGATAGGATAGGTATTAGGAGAGAGAGAGCGGCAAGAAGAGGGAGGAGAGGATATAAATTCATTAGGTATCCCTTGTATAGAGGAGAGATTAACGATCAAAGGTGGTATACTCACACGACCATACCGTAGGCGCCTTCGCCCATGTAAGCGAGGCTCGTGTACCGAGGGCCGACCTCGAACATCTGGCCGCGCACGATTTCTGCATTGGGCAGCGCGTTAGCTGCATTGCCGCCGCCGCCGCCTCCGGCACCTCCACCCTCGCTGCCCGCCATTTTTCTCTCTCTCTGAGCAGTCTCTCTCTGTTTTTTGGCTGATATTTAACTCTCTTGCTCCACCTAGACGACGACGTCGAGGAGAGCACCTTGGCCGCGCACGCAGCACCGGGGCCCCACTCCTCCGACCCTCTCTCGGCTCTCTTTATCTCTCACTGCTCTCTCTGTGTATAACTATACCGCCGATACACTCACACACATACGCACTTATATATATGTACAACACAGAGAGAGAGAGGAGTGTGGCGCGCACACACCTACTTGTCGCTCTCTACTCTAAGCGAGGCGCGCGCGCCGAGGACGTTTTTCTCGTCTCGCGGAAGTGTATGAGCCTGCTTCTTCGGCAGCCTCTCTGCAAGCTATATGGAAGACACGACGAGCTCCGTGTATATATCCTCTCTCGCGGTGCGCTCTGGCGACGAGTCTCTCGCGCCGACGTTAACACTTCTGCACCTCTCCTGCGAAACTCGCGCTCGCTCGCTCGCTCTCTCGTTATCCCCGCACACGCGCCGCGCGTACGCACTATACGACACTGGCTCTCTGGCTCTCCGCTGTGCTAGTCTGATGTGCGAGATCGCGCGCACGGCGCAGGATACATGGATATACGTATACACAGCACGGCGGGTTATAGGTGCGCGCGCGCGCCGAGATGTATAGCTGTCTTTCTCGCGCGCGTTAGAGAGCTTTTGGAGCACACTGCGGATATGTGTGTATATGCGAGCCGCGCAGACTTGCGATTGCAGCCGATATCGTGACATCTGCGATGACGGCGCCGGGTACGAGCGACTGGTGCCGTTCGTGACCGTCAGTCTGTTTTGGAGCAAGGTGCGCGGAGAGTGTGTGTATAGGTATATGGGAGGATGGATTTTTTTTATTGATCGATTTTCTTTTTTCGTTTGCGGGAGGTTGTTTAGTGTGGGTAATGGATTGATGGGGTTTTGTTTATGGGTTGGAGCGACTATTGCGTTTTATACTTTGTTTTTCTGATTGGAATTTACGTAGCTTAGCTTGTTGATGTTGTTTTCGATTTGAATAAATGATTTATTCTAATGACTATGGTAACTTACGTATTACGATGGATTTTATTACTAAAAATAAACTTTGAAAGTTTTTAAATCAAAAACGTCGAGTACATCGGAATATTTACCTGAAGCAAAGCGCTTAATATTTTTTCAACATTTATAAGAAAAAAAGCAATATTATTGGAAAAAGTTTTTACGCGTTTAATACTTCTTTTTAGGTGGAAGGGCGCGGTTGCGCCAAATGCTAATGTGAACGCTGAACGATATGCAAATGCAGTTCAAGGAAAAGCGCGTTTCACCTTGAATTCGGAAATTCCGCGCGTTTCGCTTCCAGCCAACCCCCGGCTGCTTTATTCCATATCAAAAAAGTAATAACGCGCATAAAATCAATTCCCAAACGCAGTAAAAATCAAAATAAAAACCCATAATTAAAACCTAATTTGTCCCCCAACAAAAACAGAAACGGAACAATCCAGAGCACTCGAAAACAGCCCAGCTGCAAGCTCGCAAGCTCCGCCCATCCATAAAAATAAGCATCCTCTATATCCCTCTAAAAAGAAAAATATCAGATCTCTCTATTGTCCGATATCGCAGTCGGCTAGAAGAGACCGTCACCTGACGATATCTGCCCTCCCCGCGCGACACGCCCATATACACACAACAACGGGAAAGAGAGAGAGAGGGAATAAAAGAGCGAGCGAAATGATCCTTCTCTTATATACGTTGCCTTGTGCGATGCGCGCGCGCGCTGGCAATTCCAATATATATATACGTGATAGCGCTCGTCCAAGGTGGATTAAAACGGGGCTACACACGCGCACAGCCGAGATAAAGAAAGGTATATATATTTATCTTTCGGCGGGACAAGGATAGAGAGAGAGAGAGAGAGAGAGAGAAACAGATGCGGGCGCGCCGTTTTAGTTGCCGCCGGAGACCTTCGCTCGCACGGGGGAGGGTGTGTGTATATGTATATACGTGCCGTTAATGCATACACGCGCGCCGAATGGCAATTTAATCGCTACTAAAAGATTATGAGAGATACGTTATCTGGCCTGCCATACCTGCGCGAGCGCGTGCGTTTTCAGGAATCGGGGATTTTCGAGAGCTGGGGAAATGTGTAATTGATTAGAGGGCGAGTTGATTGGGTATGATTAATGATTCGAGCTAGTCCGATTAATGGCTGATGCGTTTTTGGAAATTGTTTTATGCGGAATATAAAAATCTTGTGATTCGCAAGAGAATTTATTGTTTATTGATGAAATTTCATGAAGCTTTCGTTGGTATTTTTGTAATATAGTTACGCGCTTATGTGATTACTAATTTGCGCGTATACTTGGCTGCTTTTTTGTTTAATATACGAATAATGCAAATCCAAGGCGGAAAAAGAGGTTTGAAAATACAATTGTTGCGCATAGATATTTAATCAATTGTAACTTCGTTTACCGCGCATGCTCAAATACGTTAGTTCACATTTTGACCAGTAGTGGGCGGTGGGATGTTATGATGTCATCGTTTGTACTTGTGGAGCAAGTGTGCTGAAACATTGTTTAGGTGTAGTGGTGGCTACCGGACGGTGAAGCTTTATTATTGTTTTGTACCAAGTGTTTATTGTGTATTATTTTTATAATCGATCGTTAATTTTTATTCGTAAACATGAACGCACCACCAACCTTCGAATCATTCTTGCTTTATGAAGGAGAAAAGAAGTAAGTATTGTTAAATATCTACCTTTCGTTTACGACTTAAACGAAAAGATAACCTACAAATTTTCAAACTCGCCTAGTTATTTTTCTTCATTGTTTTCTTGTGTAATTTGTATACGGTTTATTTACTATTTATACATTTCTTTCAAGTTTTTTTTATACATTTCATTTAAACAGTAATATTTTATGTTTCAATTTTCAGAATTATAAAGGAGCAAGATACCAAAGTTCCCAATGCTGCTATATTTACAGTTAACAAAGAAGATCACACCCTTGGAAACATGATCAGAAAGTAAGTAAATCCTTAAATTGTTTAAATAAAGTTGATAAAATTGTTATTTTTTATTAGTAAAATAATTATTCCATTATAGTCAACTATTAAAGGATCCACAAGTCTTGTTTGCCGGATACAAGTTGCCTCATCCACTGGAACACAAATTTGTAATTAGGATCCAGACAACATCAGATTATACTCCACATGAAGCATTCATGCATGCTATTACAGATCTTATCGCTGAACTGTCACTTTTCGAAGAGAGGTTTAAGGTAAATGAAAGATTATAAAAATTTTATTTTGCAATTCTGTATAGACATTCAATTATTTTCTATTGTTTGTTAACAGGAAGCAATAAAGGAGAAAAAGGATGGCTTAGACTAAATTAATCAAGTTTGAATATATTAAATTTTTTAACTTAAGTTAAGGACCCTAGCATTTACACAGAATACAATATTTTTAATGAAATGTATCTGTTGATCTTAATTATTCCTGCCTATACTATATCCTCCTCAAGAAGCACCTTTTAAAGTCATTTTAATATATAAATAATGCCTAAATTTTTATATTATGTTGATAGAAGAATCTTTGAAAAAATTACAATACTAGCCAATAAAGCTGGCACAGACTGTAAGAATCCAAAAAATTACTATACTTATAAGAGAGTATGTTAACTTTTATATGACTTACTGTAAATTTTTTTCAATCATAGTAAAATTTATAATAATAAAAATGGTTGGTTCATTTTTTATAATATCTATAAATCATGTTAAATTAATGATAATTTTTTATACAGTTTTTATAAAGTGCATAATTCAATCATTATACTTAATACTTAATAATAAATTTAGATATGTATAATTGTTTATCTTATGCGAAATTCATTACCATCAGTTGTACTAGTAGTGTTTCGTCGGTACGGTAAACGGAAAGGTAAACCTATATGAACAACGACGACCACATTGCGCATCCACAAAACTTTTTTAATTCATATATTTTAGTTCTTGAATTTTATTCTAGATGTCTGTATGGTGATAGTTCAAGAGTAAATAAATCATTTAATAACTATCAAACTATATGTAACAAGATGCCATAAAATAAATATTATTTTTTTTTTATTTATTAAGCTTCAAATCTACATAAGATTTATTCGCTATAATAAATATTACTGAATGAAAACACTAAATATAAATTTAAAATATTAAATGAGGAAACTATTCTTATAATTCGTATTTTAATTTGATTTAACTATTATTGATTAAGCGGATTTTTAATTTTAAATTCAAAGCATTATTTTTCGTTAAATAAATTTCGACCGACGGCATTTTATAATTAATCAGTGCTTGCTGCTCAATTCCAAACAAGCATAACTTTGGTTCTAATTACTTTAATTCTTAATTTAGAAAACGGCAAATCGAAGCATGCTTTCTCTAATTTCATTTTCGTTATCGGATATTTATTGACTAATAGATACTAGACTAAATTACAAGAGTTCATATTTCAAATCGAAGAACTTTTTTCACATTTTTCTTATAGTAAGACTACAATTGTCCATATAACTTGAAAGTTTCGAAGTGTTAGATCGAACAATGACGAATTTGTTCATTTTTTGATACCTATAAATGTTTTTACATATGCTAATTTTTCATCAAGATTTGACATACGAAGTCGTGATACTTTCCTTGTAAGCTACAAAATAACAAATATTAAAAGACTGCAGAAAGAATGATAAATATGCGCTTGGTACAGATTACTTTGAGCTTGCTCTGAGCGCTTACGACATTATCTTGTATTCGAAAACACAAGAATCATCACACTTGTAAAACAATAATTGGCTTTTTGTATAAAAGATACTAGATTGGCTTTCAAAATTAACTGATATTATAATTTTATTTGAAATTATTAAATGTTCTGCTTGCTACTGATAAATTGAAAATTTTATATTATTTGTCTTTTTTTGCTAGTAGAAAAGGAGATTAATACTTTTTATTTTATTCATCGTAATTCGAACTTCTAATACTTCTAAACATGTTTCTAAAGAGATTTGACGAAACTCAAAATTTTACTATTACAAAGCTTTCTCTATGAGAGAGCAATAATTATGAACTAAAGTAGGTCATCATTTTAAATAATTGTATAAAAAATTCTCTTAAAATATACTAGATAAGATAAAGTAGTAAATAATCAAATATAATTGTTTCCAATTTTTATTTTATTATAATAACTTATTCACTAAATTAAGAAATCTGGACAAAACTGCAACAATTCACAACTAGACTATGAAGCAAAGTGACTAATTAGGCCATCACAATACAGGTAAGAGTACTTTAATGTTAATTTAAGTAGAACTTAACTCAACTTTCGTTTCAAAAATAAATCTGAATATAAAATGATTATGCTCCAGAAGCAGATGTTGTGTCTATATAAATTAACATTTTTATTATTCAATATGATAATAACAAAAATATCATAAACGAAACTAAAATAAATAATAATCAATCATTTTACTATTATTATTTTTTATTATTCTTTTTATTATTATTTACCAGAGCAATACAATACAGTAATACATGATTAATTCTCTTCCACGTATATTTAAAATGCTTATAGCAAGCAACATTTTATGTAGTAACCTGTCCACAATTCTGCTGTTTGAGACTAACATACATATAAACTAACGTAAATAGTTTTCCAAGCTATAATATTTTGGAAATCATAACATCAGCGCAAAATTTCATTAGATATTGGGCAGTAATTCTCTTTTATGTTTGAAATTTTTTCTAATAATGCATTAAAATAGTTTACCATATATTTTATAGAAAAGATACAGATGTATTTATAGAGATGATTTTATCAGATTATATGCAAAGATATTTTATGTGTCTAGAAATTCTGAAAACTTTATATTAATTCACTACCTTATAATTTCGTATTTATATAATCGTTGGTTTGTAAGTGCAATATTTAACAACATTTAATCGATACTATTTTTATTTTAAAACTCTCTCACTCTCTCCCTCTCTCAATATTAGGAATCACAATCTCTAAAAAAAAATGATTTTTTGAAATTTTTCTTTATCTTGTAGCAATAATATTTGTCAATTTACTCATGTCAGAAATGTCACTAACCCGTGTATAATACTCTTCTAAATTTCGATTACATACATTGGTAGCTCTTTCTTCGATGTATTTACCATGTCCTATTAACTCAAGACTTATTGGTTCATTTTTATACTTTGCTAAAATGTCAAAGCCATCACTAACAGTTTCAAGCTTTATTTTCCATGTTGCGTATGGACTAAATACAGGTTTATTATTACGAATTATATCGTAATCTTGGAAAGTTTGTACGCTGTTAGTTTTTTTATGCGTGTAATAACTCATAGTGTAACTTTTATTTATTATCAAATAGATTTTATTACCACATTTATAATAACTATCGCCTAGATGTGTCATTGTCAGTTTAAAATGATTTATATGTTTCTGTAATTCAGCCTGCTTTTCTTTATCTGGTAATTTAACACGAATTCCTATATCATTGAATTTGATTGCATCACCATGTAAACCTTGTGTTATATCAGCTTGTAATATTATTTCATTTCCATCCAACAATTCTGAAATAACACCTCCATGTACATCATTTTCCCATACATAAAATGGTGGATTATTTACACCGTCAAAAGTTACGTTAGTCGCAAAGTACTTATAAAAATTTCTTGTTGTAGAACGGTAAGTATGTAAATTTATCGATAAATCTATAATGTCCTTTTTAATGTTTAATTTAAACGTGTCAATATCGTTAAAATTAACAATGTTTGTTACATTATTATCTATACCTCTTACAATATCCTTTGCTAAAGGAAATTCATATTGTTTAATTGCATTTATAGTTATCTTATATTGCTCAAAGGCAAGATTCCATTTTAAAATGAGCTCTAATTGTTGAAGAGCTTTCTTCTTATCTTCATTTTTAATATTGATAGTTTTACGATGATTAATATTTGTAATATATGTAATCAACTCTTTTTTATCGCGATAATAATCTATGCGATCATACAATTTAATCGTAAAGGATATCGTATTCTCTAATTTTTCTACGTAATGAATCAAGTCTTCATTCTCAACAAATCCTGTACTCATTTTTTGTGCTAGACGTTTAAATTCGTTAAGGGTATTCTGAACTTTCCAATTAGCAAAGTCTAAAACTACATGAGACTGATCTTTTAACTTATTTTCTACCTGTCTCGCGGTATTTTCTATCCTTTCACATGCAGGAATAAGAATATTATAAATATCTTGCTTGCGTTGTTTGAGCATGGCAATTTCATCATCTACTTGATCAATAGCAGCAGACACTGCGTCTAGATTTTTATGATCTTTCTTTAATTTATTATAAAAATTAACGCTCACTTCTTCAACTTTCAGAGCTTTGCTAGCATGATCCAAAAACTCTAGTTTCATTTTTGCATTTTGCTCTGTCTCTGTCAATGGTCCTTCTACTGCTTCCCTTTTATTTCTTTTATTAAGTTGATTTTCCAATTTTAACATTTCATTTTGTATTAACTTTTTCATGTCTTCTCGTAAATTTCGTACAGTACTAATGGTTTCATTATTTGGGATAAGACTTGAATTAGACATTAATGCTTTTAATTTTTTTTGTCCTTCATTTATTTGATATATCACTTTGCTTAAACTGCTCTTCTGTATATCCTCTTGTGTAAACGTTTTATTCGCATCAAGATATATGTCATTTAATTGTTCAAACAATAAAACTTGTTCATTTCTATATTCATTTGTTAAATTTTTTAAAGAATTTCTTACAGCAGAAGGTAATGCAGATGCTTCTTTTGAATCGAATGAATCTTCATTATCCAAGACAGCAGATTCTGTAATCGCGACTCCGGCTCCTATTACTAAACCCGCGGCAGCTCCTACGGGTCCTAGGAAAGCTAAAAAGGCGGCTCCGATAGCAACAATATTTAAAATCCACCTTGCTATCAGATTTCCTTTTAAACGAGTTTGTGTATCTTCCAACTCCTTTTTCTTATCTTCGTCTAATTTTATGTATGAAATTGTCTCATTAATCAAATTTTCAATTCCTCTTTCCATTTTACTAATAGCAATTTCTCTTTCCGTTGCAACATCATTTTTTATATAATTTTCAGCGACCGTTATTTTTGAATTTATTACATTTTCAAATTCTTCTTGATAATTATTAATTGCGATTTCATTTTCTAATCGTTCTAATTGACCTATGTACTCTGTAACTCCTTTGAAATATTCATCGAAATCTACAACTAAGTCGTCTTCTAATTCATGATTAATTCTAATTATTTTACTTAAAGTTGCAGAATATAGAAAACCAAGTATTTTCATATCATCTGCGACAGAATCGTAATTGAAGGATTCTTTCAATTTTCTTGAATATTTGCGAATCCTTCGCAACATAGACTCATACAATGATAGGAGCGAAGACTTTTCATATGATTGAGAGAACAAAGTTTCAAGTCCTAAAAAGTCTTCAAAGTATCCCAATGCATCGTATAAATCATTTATTTCTTTATTATATTCTAAACTTTCAGAAAAATTTTGTAATGACTTTTGCTTTATACTATTAACAAGATTTTTACGTAAATAAGTTTTATAATGACTTAATGAAATAGATAGGTTAAAAAAATTAACTATTTCAGAATCATGTAAATGGTTAACTTCATCGTTAGGAACAATACATGATACATGTTCTTCATTTTTACATTCTTCTTTATTTATGAAAGTACTATTATACCATTTTATTTTTAATTCATCATCGAGTGCAATTAAAGTTAATTTTTTTACTTTACCTCCTTTTCCAGAAATGGTTGTATTTTCATGCTCACAGTTTAAATTGCTTAGAATACAGGTATGATTCTGAAGTCTAAAATCTACGCTATAACTATATTTCCATCGGCAATTGTTCATATATAGTGAACAATAAGATTCATTATCGGTTAAGTTTTCTGGGTTAGGAGATAGTATAGTTATTATCGGATCCGTGGATGCTATTTCTATTTCTCTACTTGCAGGCTGTTCATCAATAAAAATCTCTAACTTGTCGTCAGGAGTAAATGTTAATCCGACCCCGAACATATATCCAGCAGATGAACGTGGTTTCCCAGGTTCATTATCTTTTCCGTCTAACATGATTGTACGATTATCTATAATTTCCCATTTTGGTGCAATTATAACAAGCTGTATTTCATCACCTCTTCTATTTAAATTATCATCAATAAAGACCTTACTGAGAGCATATATTTCTATAAACTTTGATTGGTTATAACACGATATTGAAGTTATATCACTGAGCTTAATATAATTTCCTTGTGCGACTATTTTATTTTCATTATTACATGAAATAGATACATTAAATGATTCATCTAATACTTTCTTTAAATGTTTTAATCTTACCTTATCGTATTGAGCAGTATCCATAAAATCTTTATATTTCAAGCCTTTCATATCCAGTTTATCGAAAAGTGCGTTAAAACTTTGTTTAAATTGTTCTGTTTGTATTACTGTTTGTATTGTTCTGTTTGTATTGTTAGAGTCGATATTATTTATTACTTTGTCTTTCAAAGTTTTAAAATTTTTAGTATATTTCTGTACGTCGTATTGTGATAAATAACCACTTAAAATAAATAAAAAAAAATACCAATTATAGGCATCGTTGGAATATTTTAAAACTTCTGATAGTGCCTCAGCCCATTGTAATGGTTGAAAAAGTTCACTTTTTGTATCTCTAAGAGATTTTAATGTCTTAATATTTTCAGTAATTGATGAAATTAATACATTTTTATAATTATTTGGTATGTAAAATTTTGTTGTATAGTTCAGTAATACTTCAATTAGGTCCTCAGGTGAGGTTGAGCTTTTTATTTTTTCTATTGCAAATTCTGTTGCGTCTAATATACGCCGAAAGATGTCAGTCAAACCTAATTCGATATCAACTAATTGTTCTTCTCGGATAAGGTAGAAATTTTTTATTTGTCTACCATAATTTGCTATAATAATGCTGATATTTTTATTTATTCCTTCCACAGTGAGCTTTTTATCAACATTCATAATATTTGCTTCCATAGAATTAGCTAGCCGTTTAATTCTATAGCCATGTTGATATTGAGTAATTTTCTTCAAACTAGTACTGTGAAATCCTGGAAAATAAATATGTATGTGAAACAATAATATTATAATAAAAATTTAATTTTTTAAGGATATTACTGGCAAAATTTTATGATCAACTCACAGAGAGTTAAAAATTTGCTTGTATACGTATTTCAGAATCATAAAATAATAATTACATAAATAGTATATTTTGATACTAGTGCGAGAAAGTGATTTTAATATCGTGAAGACGTTTGCGGAGAAGGTGAAAATGCTAAACGAGGTTGAAACTTCCTCGCTCATGTATCGCATCTTATTTTTGATACGACGTAGACAAAGCGAGATAGAATATTTAGCATACGGGTTGTTGTTCGCGCACGCTCGAATAAAAAAGCGTATGCTAAATTTTGTAGTGTATATCCCTCTATATTAAAAAATCATTCGCCGCCGCCATTGCTGCCGTGTATAAGAATTTTTTTATTTTGAAACTATATCCGTTATTTTGAGAGGTTTTCAGTTATTTTTTCACAATTTGTGTTATTTTTCGACATTTTTAGGTTATTTCCCTTGATTTGACGTTGTTTTCTTGATATTTTACCATATCTTTGGTCAATTTACGATTTGTTTCCCTTTATCTTTAAAACTAGCCGTTATTTCAGAGGATTTTTCGTTATTATTTCACTTTTTTACGTTATTTTTCTCGAAATAACGCCGTTGTTATGATACTAGAATACGGGCACTTATGTGCACTTTGCGCACATGCGGTTATGCTTGTTGAGCTTAAAGTCTGTCATTTAGAAACACTTCTTAAAAACAATTGCGACTGGCAAACCAATAAAAATGCTCGAAAAAGCATAACAATACTCATCGTACCTCGCTTTTAAGAATGGTCTAGAATCTGGACTTATGTGCGCTTCGCGGAAACAGTTCCAAAAAACAATAGAATTGCGACTGGCAAACCAATAGAAATGCTCGAAAAGGCATAACAATACTCATCGTACCTCGCTTTTAAGAATAGAGACTAGAGTACCCATCGCGCGCTACGCGCGCGGATTGGGTTGTTATGAATATAATTTGTATGAATTTGGATTCATTACATTGAATATTTTTAAATAAAAAATTAAAAAGTGAAAAAAATGCGTTTTCTATTCGATTATGTGAGTGAAAGGCTTATATTAAATTAAATTTTTGAGAAAAGGTAGATTTTTTATATATTTTGGCTAAGTTTGTTGCGCAGCTGAAATTTATAAGTAGCAAAGATAATTTAAAACTTTTTTAGACAAAAATTTGAATGAAAATATTTTAGTAACTGAGACGTCTTTTTCACTAATCAATAGCTTATTTCCTTTATATTTTAACACAGTATTAAACTCTCGCTTCGCTCGGGCGAAAAACGTCTCACGAGGCAAATAACCACCTTCCACACCCGTATCGAAATGTAGTATTAGGACATATATACATTTTTTTCAATTTACATATTTTTATATACAATAAATCTTTTTATATGTTCTTTGTTTCTCAAGCGAAATTGTTTCGACCCCGCATTTCAAGATCCAAAAGTGGTCTTTCAGTCGAGAGTGGAATAAAATACTATATGCAACACGGGACAAAAGTAGATCTTTCCCTTGGGTGATTATACTGTCCTTACAAGAATATTGTTTCCTCGACTGAAACGCACCCTCGTGAAAACTAATCTTGTTCGGGCAGTAAACTCACCCGAGGGAAAAATCTGCTACTTTTGCCCCTTGTTGCATAATGTACTATTACACCAGTTTTTTGAATGCGAAATTCCCCTTAAAATCCCGGTCCTTCAAAGGTTAAAAGTATTTTTAATTTGTATTTCTTTCAAATCTTCAATATTCGTGAATATTTTTTAAATTGGAATGAATCAAGTGATCATTTTTATGAAAAAAAGAAAAAATTTGGAGATAAAATATTAATAAAATATAGGGTAAGAGGTTCGGTTGTGGGCATGGTTCGGTTGAGGGCACCCCTGCGTTTCTGTTGACAGGGAGCATATAAGTACGGTTTTTCTAAAAAATGTGATTTGTGTATTATTACAACACGTTATTTTTATGCCAAATACCGAAGCGAATGGACGCGTCTGCTTCGTGCTGTGAACAAATTTATTTTTTTGTACTTGAAAAAAAATTTTAAAATTCTTTTCGATTTTTTTTAATAGTGTTATAAAACAAAGTGAATTAATCGAGAAGGTGAGTGCAATGCATATTTATTCAGTAAGTTTATTATAGTTTTTCACCATTTCTCAAGATGGCTGAAAAATTCGGTTGTGGGCACCCTTTTTTTCGTCAATGGTGGAATATCGTCGTTGATGTCAACATAAGTACCTAATAAGCAATACATGAAATAAATGTAATTTTTTATGTTTCCATCTTGTGATCTTTTATTTCACATTGTGAAATTTTCAATTCCCAAGCCCAAACCAATAAACTTTCATTTTTTCTATGTGGTGGTCTTTTTTTTCATATTGTCCCATTTTTAGCAGATTTTCCAAGGGTGCCCACAACCAAACCAAAAAAAAATATTGACCAGAAATGAGCACTTTGCAACATTTATATAAAAAATGTTTTTATTCAATGGAATTGATTTTGTTCCTTATATCAGTATTTAGCTAAGGTATCTAGCTTTCGATAGATACCCATACATCCGAAAAATATGCACTTGGTCAAAAGTTATGAGCAAAAAACAAAAGGGTGCCCACAACCGAACCTTTTCCCCTAAATAACTGATAATAACTGTGCCTTCTGTCTCAAACCAAACATTATATTTCAGTTATTAACAGTTATTCATATTTATTTACAGCTGGAACCCTTATTCATCTATTCTCATATTTTTGTTTTCCGCTAGGGATGTATTAAACAATGTTAATCTTGTAATTTGTGGTCTTAGCCTGTTAACTATTATTACTCATACCGTATATCAAAATTTTGTTATATGTATAATCTACTGAGTTTATGATCCCTGGAAGAAAATTCTTATGTTGAGCTTATTTCGAAACTCAACTTAGAATAACAAAAATGTTTCAAAAATTTCAAATTTTTAGTTCATTTCTGAATGGCCCAAAACTAATTGATCAGGTGTTAGAACTTGGTGATAAAAATGTCTTTTTTTATAACTTTTTGTTCATCTATTTAAGGTCAATTTCCTAATTCTCCTACATTTCAAATTTGATATAAATTTGCCGAAAACTTATTTGTGTCTTTCTTCTTTTTTTTATTTATTTATTTATTTATTTATTTTTTTTGTTAAATTAATGTAAAATAAATTAAGCTCAATTATTATAAGAAGGGCGTTAAATCGAGGAAAATACTGTAAAAATGTTGAAAAATAACGTTAAAAAGTGAAAAATTAATATAAAACCCTCTATAATAACGGATATTTTCAAAAATAAAGCGATAATCTTTGAAATTCTCTGGAAATAACTGCTAGATTCGGAGATAAAGGGGGTCTACAAAAAATCTTGTACGCAGTTAAAAATTGTTCGTACTTCGTAAATCGCCAAAATTTACGTAAATTTTACGTATATAAATAACGTAATATGAATGCGTTTAAAATACGTTTTTTATGCATGAAAATTTCGTATTTGAACTAAAAGACGAAAAACTTGTCGGTTCGAAAAATTACGTTTTTATTTGCGTAGTTGAATTAAAATACGAACTGCCACTTTTGTCATCGTAGTCATTTTTCAAACCTGTAACTTTGATGAGGATAAAAATGAAAATGACGAATCAATCATTGTAACCGAGAATTTTTTATTTCCGTAAATCATAATTATTGATTTAGATTATTAATAGTATTATTGTATTTTGTATGTAAATAAACAATTTTCAACAAATGCCTATTCCTTTTTACAATTTTCAATAAAAATATAATTACATAAAGTAATCGCAGAACTTTGTGCTTTATATTTAAAACGATTAAATATTTTTTTACCTTGCTAAAATTTAATTTAACATAATGTATATATCATTTTCAAATTCAAGAGCATTTAACGTATTATTTGCGTATGTTCATCTAGTTTTATAAAAATCTATCGTAAGTTAACGTTATATGAATTTCGAATTTATAGAACAGAACAATTTGCGTTAGAATTTTGATGAATTGATTTTCGTGAAATACGGACCCAAATACGTAAGAATTACGTAAAATACGGACAAAAGTACGAAACATTTTTAACTGTGTACACAGCAGCGGCGGCGGCTAAAAATGTCAAAAAATACCATTCAAAAGCGAAAGATAAAACTCTTCAAAATAACGGCTAGTTTCGGAGATAACGGAGGATAATGTATAAATTAAGCACAATTATCGCAAAATATCATGAAAACGATGTCAAATCGAGGAAAATAACGTAAAAATGTCGAAAAATAACGTAAAAAAGTGCAAAAATAAAGTAAAACCCTTTGAAAAAACGGCTACTTTCGGAGATAAAGGGACCCCAAAAACATCTTGTACACGGCGGCGGCGAAATCTTTTTATATCTATATAAGATGTAAAAATTTAATTTCTTTTTTCATTTAGCATTGAGTTGTGTACGACTCAAAATGCACAATTCCTTCAATGTACTATTATGCGTTTCATACTCTCAAAACAGAATTTTTTCTATAAATCCCTTTTCTTTTATTTTATTTTAAGGCTATGTGAAAGGGTGGGGTAGAAATCTGTACAAAATATTATACGGGAACCCAAAAATTAGGTTGTAAACATTCATTAAATCAGT
>JAPYZB010000003.1:0-67683 GCA_030522745.1 Eupelmus kiefferi | reverse complement strand
CATTCCATCAAAATTCTCTTAGTCGCTCAAATCAACGTATCAACAAATGTCGAGTCCATAGTCCGGCCTCTCTTCCAATTGCAATTACAATTACATTCTCCGCTCTCTCGTCAATCTCGAAAATTATCGGCTGGCGTTTCGTCCATTACATTCCATTTACATCCGATAATATCAGCCGAGCGCTGCGCCATTGGCGTTTTACAGAGCACCGGCAGCACGCAGGCAACCAATTTTGTCCCCACGTCGAAAATGCACTCGAAGCGCGTGGCTTCCTTTGATCATCTCGCTCAGTCGGGAATGCATGCGAGTATATCGTTGAAACGATTGAAACGCGAATACTGTACGATTCATCATAGGACGAGCGAGAGGAGGGATGGAGGATGAAATACGCTCGGAGCCGAAATATTTGTCGATAACGCGAGTTTTTCTTTACTTTTTTTTTCTTTTGCCGTTCTGTTTTTTGGCGGACGTTGTATGGTGGACGCTTTTAATTCGCGTGACTAGGCCGTGTTTTGTGGCTTCATTGGGAGGGATGAAAAGACGCGCTCGTTGATGAAAAGTTTTTGGAGAGCTGTCGTATTGTGCGTTTGACTTTTTAACGATTATTCACGAGGGTGCAAATGAAGGCGCGGATAAAAGATATTCTGTTCTGTTCTGTTGGAATATGAAAAATTGTTTTGTATTATCACAGATAAGTAGCTTTAAAAAAAAAACAAATGTAATTTTTTGAAATTTTATCATCCGTTACATGATCATTATTTTTTATTAATAGGTATCGAGTATCTCTTTTTACTATTACTACTACTGCAAGTAGTAATAGCTAGAAAATTAAATCAATGTATGAAAATAATCAATTTCGTGCAAACGAATTCACCAAAATTTTCCCTACAAAACCTCACCTCAAAATCCTTCCCGAGCAGGCCCATTAACAAGTCCAAAAAAAGTCTTCCCCTCAAAAAGCTCCGAGCCATCCGACGCACCGCGATCATCAATACGCGCGCACATCTGGCAAAAACATCCGAAAACCCTTCCGCGCTGACACCATCAACTCGTCCCCCCCTCTCAGTATCAGCTCTCCATCCGCGTTTAGTGGGGCAGTTACCCGCGCTGATAAACGCGCGGGCTCGCAATATTCCGTTGGACGACGACGACACGGGGCTCTGCGCTCGGATAAACGATCGAGCGATATGGCTGTCATCTGTAAAGCCAGTAAATTTCACTGCTCGCAAGCTCGCGCACGCCCAATCGAAGAGAGAAATTGGACACTCTGCGCGCCGAATGTGTACAGAAGGGGCGGCGATGGTGCGTGCATCTATAAAAGTCGAGGCCGGGTAATAGCGCCAAATTGGCGAAAATATCGGCGTACCGGAAAGCGCGTATCGCTCGCCGCGGCGCGCCTGTTTTTTGCTTTGATCGCCAAGGGGGTAGGGTTTTATGGGCTTTATCGGAATGTTCCGGCTTTTAATTATCGGGACGAGGCTTTTCCGCCGAGTTGTAATAGAATTTTTAGTTTTATTTTTGCGGAAGTATGCGAAGTGTATTAATGCTGAAGTGATTCAGGAGACAGGGGTTTATTCCGATTTCAGGAGGTACTTAATAATTAATTACTAAAAAAAATTCAAATTTCCATTAGAGGTAATAAACAGTTGAGGAAGTACGAACTTTTACTTAATTATGGAATAGTAGATATTTGCATAAATTCTGTTGAAAAAATTTTAGATAATACAATTTTTTGTAAGATATTCAAAAGATATCGGAAGGGATTATAAATGCATAATAATCGTTCATCGCATTAGCAAATAATCGAATCCAACCCTTTTAACAAATTAATGAGGATTGATCGTTTAAATTGGATTTCAGGCTATCCACTCATAGTTGATTAATTCCTTAATATGAGTTTAAAATTTAGTAGAGTAAGAAACAACGTATAACCAAAATAAGAATAACCATAAAAATCCTTATAAATTAATTTTATTACATCATGTTTTAGTATTTATAATTTTAATTTTATAAAGTATTTTTTGTAACTCTTGCTTCTTAGATAGACTCATATAGTTGGAAATTTTAATGAGAAATATAATTGAAAAAATTTGATAAAGGAAAACACGATTCAAAATGTCTAAGAGCCTTAGAATAATGTGGCATCAGATAGAAGACTAAAAGTAAAATAACATATTTATAAATTAAAAATAAAGATTATTAAAATAAAACGAAAAAATGCTATTTTGAATGAATATCTCATTTAGATTCTTTTTAAATCAAAGAAAGTTGTCAACGACACTTTACTAGTTAATGATGTAAAAAAGGGAGGGAAAGAAATTGAAGTTGGAAACGACAAACGTAGCTTGCGACGAAGTTCTTATTAAAGTTCTCAGGGGAGAGCCGAAGAAAAAAATGGTCGTAAAAGTCGTCATTTTATCACCTTTTTCCGTCTGGGTATCGTGTTCTTCACTTCTTTTTCCGAGCATTTGATGAGAACTACGCATGAAAAATCAAAAAGAATTTTTGCTGAGCGGATAGTCTGATGTTTACCGAAAGCGCTAAATAAATATTGCAAAAACGTGGATATTCCTTTTGAACTTTCACTCCAGGGAAATATAGTGGAGGTTCATACTGGTAAACCCTTCTCACAAGAAAGTGAATTTCTATTTCCAAATAAAAAAATCTATTTTACAACTGGTTTTAAATTAATATTTTTTTATTAATACATTTTTCTAAATTAAAGTAATGTAATTTCAGTTTTGCAGATTTTGATAAAAATATATTGAGGTTTTTATGTTTATGACATTATTTCACTGTATAAAAAGAAAATAGAAGATAGTTTAAACGTAATTATCTTCGTAAGTATTTACTAGTATTTGAACATTTCAAATATGGTTTATTTAATTAATTAAAAGCAGTTTTTACATTTTGAATTATTTTGTCGTATATCTAAAGTAGGCAATTTTATGAGAAATAAGAATTATCCTGTTTATACAAAATTGAGAACTTTCATTTATAAAATACTATTTTGAAGAAGTTAATTTAAAAAATGCTATCTCAAAAATAATTTAAATTTGAAAACGTTGATTTCTCAACATTGATTTCTGAAGTTTGATACCCTTTGATTTCGTTAGCTCATAGAAGAGTGTCTCAAAAATAATTAAACTCACAAAGTGTTATGACTTTTTTTATTATATAAGAAATCAAAGTTTTAATTAAGTTTCAATTGCTTTTAAGAAGCTTCTTTATAAGTTAGCTTATTTAAAGCAGTATGTTAAAAATAAGAGCTGTGAAACAATTTTCTATTTAAAAAATCTTGTTACAATGCCTATATAATGCAAAATGCAAATTTTTTTTAATATATTTATTTATTTTTATCCCGATTAAATGTGACAAAATTACATGTGCAACATTGTACATTGATTTAATATGAGTGTTTATTTTAATACAAACTCTTTAATTTTATTTAGATGAATAATAATAAAACCTACGGGAATAATTTGTGTGTTTACTCTCTTGTTACATAATGCATTATTATGTAAATTTTTTTTCTAGATATAAAATTAAGTATAATGATCTAAATCTAGCTATTTTTGAGAATAAATCTTTATTCATAGATGACTTTTAAAAACCTTGATAAATGAAAATAAATAAGTAGTTTAATCAATACTATATATATAAAAAAAATTTGTAATCAAAATAATTAAATCTACACGTTTTTAAACAATAAATTAAAATAACAAATTTTTCAATTTTTTGTTTATTAAACTATTACAAAAGCAAATCTTAAAAAATTTTTAATACTTAGTATTTCATCCTTAACTTATATTATTACTTTTTTTTACTTTGAGTAATTACATGTGGTCGCTCAATTTTATCATGTAATCATTAATGAAATTCTGAAAATACTAATTATACAAATTATTTTCATTATATTTTTTTACTTTATTTATTCACTTTTTTTAAAACTAAATTCTTAATTAACTTATATCATTTTTAATTTCTATTTTGAAACTAAAAGGAAATCCAATGTTAGTAGACTCTTGCATTTACTTTATATCCAACTAATTAAGACCCTTCATTAAGTGCTTTAACTTGTGGCACCACTTTTTTAAATATAATCCGATATTACTTTCTTATAAAGCTATTTATATTTTTTGGAAATACTAACAAAATACTGAACGATAATTAGAAACTAAATCTTAATGAGACACTGTGTATATCTTCAGCTTAAAAAGTAATCAATCGGTCAAGAAACACGTATGTTCGAAGAACCTACTGCTTTATTGCACTAATACACCAAAAATATAAAAAATTCTATACCAACCAATATTTACCCATCGAATGATAAAAGAATACCTCCAAAAGCGCATCGTTTCATGCCGGCCAGGCTCTATGTGCTTCCTTCTTCGCCGTTCGAGTGCAATTTCCGCGCACAAAGCAGGCTCGGTCGCAGCGCGTCCTACACCCGCGCAAACTCAATTACAGCGCGCTCCGGTGCAGCGCGCCCAGGATCTCATCGTTGCCGTTGGCCTTTGCAGCACAGGCCTGCATTCGCCACTTACAATCGCGCCCCCGACTTAGTGTAATTATCGATCGTTTGGCGTTACTACGTGTATGTACGCCTCGAGGGCTGATGAGAGAGAGAGAGCCTTGCGTTATGCAAGAATCTAGGGTTTTCGAATTATACAGCTATTACGTAAGGGTTGGAATTAGTGTTGGAAGCAATTATGGCGCATTAATTGTTTAGGGATGTATATATATATAAGCGGTTCTAGCTGATTGCGTTAATAATTTGTTTGGAAATTAATCAAAGTTTAGGCATGTAATTTGTACTTCTACTAATACGAAATTTAAACTTTGCAAAATAAATTTGGACTTGGAAATAACAGTTTTTAGAATCTACAAACGTTTAGCTTTGTTATCATACACGCACATCTTTTCTTAATTAATTAATTTAACTCTTTGCCCTTGCAATGAAGGGACCTTGTTCCGTCCCTACGGTAACAATATCACGTAATGAAACATTCGCTTGCAAAATTTGTTCTCTTCTCGGAAAAAGTGAGCGTATAAGTGCGCGAGTCCGGCCCTCGGTGCCTGCGAAAAAAAGCCACCTCTGAGGTCAAAACATCAAGAATTTACATGCTAACGCTTCTATATTTAGCAGGCGGCGCCACTCGGCGCAGTACAATACGGTCCAAATTTTTCGTTTTTCCGACGCAGCGAGCCCGAGCGCGCGGATGATTTCGGGTCGCCTACGAATTTCCCTCATTTCTCTTGAATGCTTTCCTTAATAGTCGCTCCGTTGGGCACGGCGCTCGCTTTCTAACGAAGCCCTTCGCACATACCGCCCCCGCTTTCGCGCTTGCATCTGCATATTACACAAATAGTTCGCGCCGGATGGGTTAGACAAACATTAGTCGGAAGCATAAATTTCCGAAATTTATTTGTCTAATTGAAGACCCTGGAAGAATAGTTTGCTGTATTTTTAGTTATCGTCATGAATGACGCACGAGTATTTAATAATAGAATTCATATTTGTTTCTTTCTATTAACTTCGATGATGAAATATTTAATATACCCAACACCATCAATTTGATTTATAAAAAAAAAAATTACTGCCTCTTCCGTGCTTTTGTTCCGTATATCTCCCGTTTCGCAAATCGAACTTCAAATTATTTCTCGCGAGTCCTGAAAAAGATACAGGAAACAAAAGATGCAGGTTGTTCCTACGGCCTCTGTCTATCTTCGTTTTCCCTCGACCTCGGCGCTCGTCGTCTCCTCTTTCCTCAGCTTCCGCGAACATGATTATTTTTCACGAGAAATATGCGCGCGCCCGAGAGTACAAAGGCTTCCCGGCGCGCTTCAAATGCGCGTGTTATTTAAAGGCAGCTCCGCGAGCATCATCTTTTTCTCTGCGAAAGCCAGCGCGGAATTCAATATTTCGTGCGTCGCAGTAGCAGCAGCGACAGCAACCATGGTTACGGCTCCAGTCATGCGAATTACGCTCTTGCTCTCCCTCTCTTTCTCTCTAGCTACGCCACCTCGACATTGTTTGACGTCGTCGTCTACGGCTCTCTCTCTCTCTCCCGCTCTCTCTCGAACTCTTGTTCTCTGTCTCTCACGGTTCTGCTATAGAACTTGCCAGGCTATATTCGCTGTAGGAGCTTCAGGTGAGAACGCAAGGTCAAACGCTTAATTGGACTGCCATAGTTTGAAAGCTGTTGATTGATTTTGTCGCTAGGAGACGGTTTTGATAAAAATTGCCTTAAGGTTTGTTAATTAATATTTATTAATCTTAATTGAAAATTTTTATATCACGTTTGCTTCTTTATTAAGTAGTAATACCAGATTTTAGTCCGACATTGAAATTTCATTTTGATTTAAGATATTCTTGTTTGTAAAATTGAAAGGTTACTTGTAAGTAAAGTTTGGTAAATATTAATTGTAAAGCGCCTCTTCCCCGTTATCAACAAATCACTATCCTTTCAACTTTATTTAATTTCTGTCAAAAATAAAGTATCCAAAAAAGACTACTATCACTTTCAGCTGTTTGTTTTAGCACAACGCTTTTTCTTACGCTTCCTCGTGCGAAATTTATCTTATACTTGTATTTCTTTTTTATTATTAACTTATAGAATCGAAACCTTAATCTACACGAAAGCTATCTGAAGAAAAATCGGAATAATTGTACTTGTAACGTCTTTTGCAAGAACTAAAACAGCTGGGAGAAGGCAAAGAGGTGTGCTAAGATTAGCAGCTGTAAATAACGACACCCTTGTCTTTAAATATGCTTTTTTTGTTGCTGAAATGACATCTGTGTTCATGACTGATTGTAGGGAAGAGTTCTCAATTCAATAATTACTAAATGCAATGAAACTGTATTTTAAAAAATAAATTATTTATTGAAAAAATCAAGTTTATTTAAAAATTCATGCTTAAACTCCTAAATTATAATACTCGATTCATCCGAAGCACACAGCGACGACGAACATAATATATCGCCCCTTTTTTCAAGAATCACTGACCTCGTAATTATTAATCGATTAGACGTTCCTTCCATGCCACGGCTTGCCAGAGCTACGAGGGGGTGACCTATGGGGTTGCGCGGCAGCTCTCGAAATAGCTCACCTTTAACACTTTATTGGCATGTTCGAGTATCTCTCGGGTGTGAGCGAGCTCGCAATGTAAGCCGACTTTTACGACATTCATGTTTACACGTGTTACACGAATCTACGCGCCCCTTTGTACCCTCGTATTTAGGTCATTTGCGGTGTTAACTGAGCTGAGCATAAATTATTTTGTAATAATGGCGAATCTTTTTGATTGAACTGGATATTTTAATTTATTTCTTTGAATATTTTATTTGATTAATGTTATCCTAGTGATAAACTTGCAAGAATGGATAACGGAACGAGGGTTTTGAGTTCGAAAATTAAAAGAAAATAAGTTAGGTTTTGCACTCTATTCCGTTGAGTCGCACCACTCTCGATAGTGGATAGTTATTGGATACAAGAGAGGACGCAGTGTCTTCTAAAGAATATTAAGTACGTTACAAACCGTCTGTCTGCTATTCTCTTCTGGAGAGTAGCAGCAATTTGTAATGTTATAATAGCTGTTATCATAGTTATAGGAGAGTTTTTTCAAGTGCTAATGTAATAAATAAAAAGTATTTAAATCTTAATATTAACATATTTAAAAAACTTTATTATTATATGAATTTACAGTAATATTTATAACTTTTGTGAATAAATTTTTAAACTTATATTAGAGCTCACATTAGATAAGAGCTTATGTTAGAAAGAGAAAAGAGTAAAAGTTTATCAACGTTAATGGTGACTGCTTTATTATTAAAAGTTAATTATTTCGATTAAATTTTCTTTATAATTGTTCAAATGACTAACATTGTGCTTTAAGCGAAAGTAAAGCTCCGCATTATACACGAAAACGCTTAGCCAAAGGCACTACCAAATTCGCACGTTCAGTTTGCGAAGACGAGTTTTCTCCTCAGTCATAATATTATCCGTCACAGCGCGACTCTCCTTCATTTTCATTCGGAAACGTTAAGGTGAGGTACTTGCTGATCCGTGCGCCAACGAGTCGTAAAAAAAGAAGAAAAAAGGAGAAAGATGATGGAAAAACAGCGCGGATAATTGTTAGGCGACCCGTGAAAACGAGACGGAAAACGATGACAAATTACCTTTTTAAGAACTTGAATTTTATTACCCTAATTATTTTTGTAAATAAAAATACATAAATATGTTCCATTATCAAATCAGCAAAGTCATACTATGGCTACCATAATTATATAAATCTTGGCTCTAAAAGAAAAGTAATTTTCACTCTTCTTCTTTCGTTTTGCCGTAGCTCGAGTCGCCCGGTCGTTGCGTAACCGTTACGAAATCCTTACGTAAGTGGCGGCCGCGTAACGCGAGACCCACGGTGCGGCGAAAATGTCAGCGGTGGCTATCGGCGTAGTTTCATTTAGTTTGTTCGGCAAAGTGATTCGTTCTGTGTTGTTGAATTACGCAATAAGCCGATTGCCCTTTGTGTTGATAGTATAAAATTTGAGCCTTGTGAATAACCAACATATAATCTAATTTTAGGATAATATTCGATGCCTGTTTATATTTTTATTTCCTTTTTCTTTGATTTTCGAATAAAAATTTTAGAAATAAAATTGAACATAGTAGCTAGATTTTAGTAAATAGGATGATTTGAAAGTGATTAAAGGATGTGGAAATAGAAAAAAAAAGATTATATCTGTTAACACTCATTTGATTTTTTCTAATTATAACATTACTTACTAAAACAACAATAATAATTTAGAGTAATGAAATTTTAAAAAAAATATTAAATAGTATTAATAGATTACACTAATACAATAATTTTTATTTTCTATTTTTTTAATCTAATAATGTAGATATTTCATTTTTATTTATTCTACGTTTATGCTTAGGATTTTTAATTTTACCAAAATAATATTTTAATTAAAAATGTTATAAATGTCAATTTCACAAGAAAACAGGAAAGTTAAATTTGTTTTATCGCACCATAAGTTAATATTAATTAATTTTTAAAATTAAACTATATTAAATATTGTTGAAACAACAACAGACCGATATATTAATGCAGAATATCCTATTAATGTACACTAAGCCTTAAAACAAATAATGAGATAAATTAATGTCTGTGGCAACCAATCAATATTGATAATTAAATACGAGTAGAATTGAATCAAGTAATATCTTTTTAATATTATCATAAAATTGCGAAGAGATTAAAATAATAATTCGAAAAAATCTCTGCATTTTCATAAATTTACCCCGAAAAATCTCCGTTTAACAAACAAAACTAAAATAGCTTGTAATTTATGTGGAAAATTGCAGTCCATCTCTGGCCTCTGAAGCGCCCTAAAATCATAAGAGAACTTCGTAATACAACTAATTCCAATTTCGCAAATTGCGCTCTAATATCGAAAAACATGCGCGCTCGCGCAAAATTGCGCATACATTAAGCCAAGCGCGAACTTTCCCTTTGTCAAGCACGAGAGGGAGCGGAGTAAAAAAGAAAGGGAAAAGAAATTAATACCGTTAAAGCTGAAACTAATTGGCTTTATCCCGTGCGCAACTTTGGCCACTCGCTCGCGGCTCGCGCGTAGCGCCAGCTCGAAACGAGCTAGAGCCGTACGAAAGAGAGCGAGTGGGATAGACGAAGAGGGTCCATAGGAGAGAACTTTTCTCATCGCTTTAACTTTCGCCGCCCATACCAAGAATAATTATGTCACGAATAAACCATTAAGCGGGCACCCACGGAATTCACTGGCGAGCACAATTTTGCCTTTATCTCGCGCAGAATCGTCGGGCTTTGCTGTCCTTCTCTTTGTCAATTTGGTTTATCCTGCGGGTTCGTCGAAGAGGCAATGATCTAAGATAGAAACAGTTGCTTCAGAATATAATTTTTCTTTATCAGTGTGTTTAGGTGAGTTTTAATTAGTCTTTTAATAAACGTGATTTTAAACTCATTATTCTACTTCATGCTGTTGTTTTTTATTCGCAGTTCTTACTTCATTTCTTTCAAATTAGCTTTTAATTAAAAACGCACGTTAACTACGATAATTTTAAAATTAGATTATTATTATAAATAACGATTTCGTTTTTTGTTTACAGTTTCTACTCCCCCTCCTTTACATCGCTGTCTAACCGCAAATCATATCCAAACAAAATCTTGAGCTTACTCTGCTCTAGAATTAATATAATCCAATCGCGAACTAATCATTTTTTTCGCAGTAATTGCAATTAGTCTACTCCCACACCGAGATTCAGTCGTCGAGCGGTGCGTTCTACATTTTCTCGTCTCGAAACCACCTCCAGCCTCTTTTGGTCTCCTCCGAAAGAAAATACTTTTCTGCTCGAGTCCGACTTGCGCGCTATTGCATTAATAATGGCGGGCTACGCGCGTACTCTCCGGAAAAGTCGCGTTCGAGCCATTAAAGCGAGCCGAGCCTGGCCCCCGCGCACGTAAATTGAATTGGCGAAAAATTGCCGAGCGCTCTGCGAAAAAAAGCGAGGGCGAGTCTCGAAAGCTCGATTACGCGGAGTTGCGCGCGCTCGTTTTTTAATTCTCGAGAAGTGAAATTGAAGGGGGGAGCAAGGTGGAGAGAGCAGCGAGAGAGAGAGAGAGAGGAAATTTGTACGCAGCAGGTTAAATTAACCTTGGCCAGGTAGTTGACTCCGTTTTTGCGCTGCTGAAAGCTTTTAAGAGATTCTCTGCATAAAATTATGCGCGAACTTTTCGCGTAAGTGTATTAAACGAGAATCACGGCGATTTTTTCGGAAGACTGCCTATCAAATTTTCGCTCACGGTAAAACAAGCCGTCCTTATCAATTTGCACTTTTTGAGAAGATTTTTTAAGAACTTCGCAAAACAATTATTATCTTTTGGATCTTCGTTTTAAGAACCTATTTTAAGGTAAAGGATATTCCAACTAATATTTAGCAAGAGAAAGTTTTAATTTGCTAGTTAATTTCAGCGTTATTAAAATTTATACAATATTAAAATATTAACTAACATAAACAAGAACAAATCAATTCTGAATTTAAATTTATTTATGATCTGCATTAAGCCAAGATGTTACAATCTCTCAAAGATTCTATATAGTGACTGTTTTAAGACATTCTTAACGGCGAATGGTGAGTTTAGAAAAATTTAAATCTGTTTAAAGAAATCTTATAAAGTTTAAAAGTGTTAAGATCATAGGATATTTATGTATTAAAGTATATTTTAACATATTAAAGATCATTAGTTTATTTTTAACAAGATGTTCAGGATTTTAGTTCTACTGCGGTTATTTTTTCTCCAAAATACTTACATTCTGCTTCTTATTTCAAGGAAACTTTTAGTCAAAAGAAATTTAAGTTTCCTTATCGATAAAATCTCTAAAAACGCGTTTATAAAAATATCTGAAATGTTAACATAAACTTTGCTTCTTATCTGTGTAAAATATGCAACCTAAAATTTATGCTAAACTGAGCATCGAGAAATTACTATACTCCACTTTCGTTACAACCTTACTCGAGCTTTAAATATAAAGAAAAGCAACACTGAAAAACAAAGCCTCTTTCCCTTATCAGCCCGCTCATTATATAAAAACTAATGTACATATCCGTCGGTCCCTTCGATCGACAAGTCAAGTACTCAGATGTTACAACGAGTTTATAAAACCGAATCTATATGCGTGCGTAGGCGTAAACGCCAGCTCCGCGCAAGTCTGTGTACACTCTGTGTTTTATACGCCGAAAGCAGCGTACGCCAATCTGCGCTCGCTCGACAAGCTCCCCCTACCCACTCTCTCTCTCTCTCTCTCTCTCTCTCTCTCTCTCTCTCTTTCTATCTCCCCTGCGTTCGGCGCTCATCCTTATATAACCCGCGGGCTGTATCCTAAAAGTTATCTGAAAATTTCATTTACGATGAGCCGCTAGAGAGCGAGCTGTAGAGAGAGGAAGGGAGGGGGAGAGAGAGAGAGAGCTCGCGCAACGCGCGCGAACCCAGCGAGCGAGTTAATAAAGGTAAATATTAGCTGTGGGAGCGGTTTCGAGGCGAGCTCTCTTCCCGCGCGAGGTACGCGAAAACCGGTAGCATCGAAAGCCTCGCACCGGAAGCCAGGGTTGTATGCCCAGAGAGAGAAAGCGAACGAAAGAGAGAGAGAGAGAGAGAGAGAGAGAGAGAGAGCTAGATGCTTTGCTTTGCGCGGAGAGTAGAACGCGTTCTACACACTTTGAGTTCATTAAAGAGCGTATCGATCGACGATGCCGGTCATAAGTAGAAAAAGGTCGTCTTCGCTTTTTTTCCCTTTCCGACCGAGCTCGCTGAACGTCCGATGGGTTCAAGCGGATATATTGGATTACGGGGATTCTCTCTTTTCTCTCGTCGGCACGGGAGTTCGGTAATTTAATGAACGTTTGCGTTATGACTTTGGGCTTTATTCGCTTGGCCCCCTTTTCTCCATCAGTAGCTAATGTATGATTTGTCGAGTGGAGTTACCCTTTCTGAAGATGGTGATTCAGTATGATGTATCACCTTTTTTGTGATATATGTGTTTCAATGACGAAATTCAATCTTATTATGTTTTTGTATCATGTGTAAATGTTTCATTTATTTAACTAATGTGCTTTCATTTTATTTTTGTTCCAGGTGAGTAGCAGATTTTATTCACTGCATATCTGAAAATGGTAGGAAAATAACGATACCACCAATTACAAATTAAGTATTCAACTGATTATTAATTTTCTTTTATAATTTTTATATATTTTTATGGTAAGGAAGACTTTATGATAGAAAGAAAAACATTAAAAATTATGAATATGGGTATAATATTGATTCTGTAAAATAAAAATATAATAATTAATGAAAAAGCAAAATTTGAGAAAACACGATTGAATATATCAGTTCATGCTTTTAAGCGATCGTAATCTTTTAGTGAATGAATAGATTATAGTGTGAATAAGTCTTTGCGACAGGATAGCACAGTACAAGGTTTTATTACTAAATGACGAAGTCTTCATGTTAGTAATTGAAGAGTACTACTGTTTACAATAAGAACACAAATTTAATCTACAACAATAATTCAAAATGTACTAGAATTAACCGCGACTTAAAAAGTACTAATTTTTGTTACGAGTGACAATATTACAATTTAATTGCTTCTTTAATTTTTATTATTTATATATCAGTGGTCATTTACAAGTGACTAATAGAATACTAGTAAAATGACACGACGTTTTCCGTTTATTTTTAAAAGGAAAAGTTCAAAAATATTTTAATATTTTACTGAAAATTGATATAAATAAATTTATACAAAAACTACGAGCGCATTAACTGAAAAAGGTTATAAAAGTTGTATAAAACTTCGACTTTAGTAATGGACATTGTTTTGGTGCGGCTCTTATCGAGCAAATTGTTCACCAGATAGGAGAGCAAGACAAATTCTAGAATTTTTACTGGTAGTCGTTAAGTCAGCCATGCGTCAAGCGAAACGAGTTTACTTCCACGAGCGCGGAATGTCCGCAAACGAAATGATTTTTACGATACTCCCAGCGGGTCGGTATACATATGAGCGTTTCAGATAGCTGGAAAGCGAAAATTTCTGCATATGTCTTGGCTTACGGACCAAAAGCGCACATTTGCGAGGAAAAGCATTAAAAGTAACCATATATCAAATTATGCGACAAGCAAAATCGATCAGTTAAAACTGAATTGGATCTTATGTCGAGTAAAATAAGAGAATAGCAATTTGTCGATTAAACTTTTGATTAAAGTTATTAATTTATCGTAATGAAAAATCATTCATTTTTAATGATGATAAAAATATCAGGATTATTTTGTTCAGTGATTGTGTTTCTCGCAGTTGATAATAATGGTAGCAGGATTGAATGATTTTCGACAAACTAAGATAAAACATTAATTGCTTTATTAGCAGAATATTAGTGAATGATCTAAGCTGTTAATAAACAAAAATAAATCCCTCTTTTTAAAACTGAATAATAACACTAATTAAATATACTGATAATAGATATTATAAAAAAACTTTAAATAATAATGAAACTAATAAATTGAAAGTATCTGCGTAATATTCTGCTAATGAAACGATTGATTATGCATCTTGGTTCGACGAAGATTATTCAAATTTTCAGACATTATTACAAATAAAATGATTGATTAATTTTTTATTAAAGATCTTTATTATCTTAGAATTTATGTTCTAAACAATAATTATTTTACGAAAGCAACTGCAGAAATACAAGTTTGATTGAGTTAGTAATTAATTTACCTGACATAACATTTAATAATTTTGGAGTTTATTATATTAAAACAAATAAGCATATACTATATATGAATTCATTTACGGCTAATATCGTTTGCACTGTTTTTACGTACATAGTCATTGGTAAATAATTTTCATAAAAATTGTTATGATTAAAGTGGTTGATAAATTACAAATATGTCTAATATTTCTTTTCTTTGGTTTATAAATGTATAGTTTAATGAAGCAAATATTTCCAAACTTTTTTCAGAAAATAACCTAAAGTAGTATTTAATAATAACAATCAATGATTTTTAGTAACTTTTTTAATAAACATACTTAAACTATCTGATAAATGAAATTTTTTTCAAAATAATCATGGTTGCGTGCTTTTTAAAAGAATGGTCATAAATTCACAAAAAGCAACTCTACCTCGGCGAAGGAAACGAAAGCGCAGATGGGCGTGAAGAAAAGGTCAGAGGATCGTCAGAATCACACGGCCGAAAAGGGGCGGCAAACAATTTTGCTCACAGTCCATTAGTCAAAAATGCCGGGTCGACGTGTGTTTGCTACAACCATACGAGGACAATGTGGCTGCTCGTCTCGTTTTTTTTTTGTAAAAGAAGTGAAAGAGGTGCTGAGTGTGAGTCGAATGGAAAAGATAAACGGGATTTGGAGCTATGAAAAGGAAAAGAGAGAAAGGAATTGAAAGAAACTAGAGAGTTTGTGCACTGATGACAGAATTGCATACAGTAAAACTAATTCGAACTTTTATTGATATTTTAGTTTTATAATGTACTTTAAGATAATTTGTACAAGTTTTGTTATTTAATTGTGAAATCTCATTAGATAAAGTATTCTTATTATATATCTTAATTTTTTTTGCAAGAGCTCTAGTCAAGGGCACTCGATTAGGAAATCCGAGCACCTTTTTGCTTACAACAATATCTTCAGTATTTACTAACAGAGTGAACCTGTATACTTAACCCTAGATAGTTTAAAGTTAGTTAAAGTTAGGTGCTTCTGCTTGCAAGGTTGAGACCTGTACTAGTAGTGATTAGTCCCTTTGTATCACACGCTAAACTTTGTGTGTGTGTGTGTGTGTGTGTGTGCGTGTGTGTGCCACGCTATTATATATATGTATGAACCTATAGATAAGATCTTATATACTCCATACACTCGTTGAAACAACAAAGCGCTCTTGCATCTCAACTATAGGCCTACAGTTTTATATGGAACCTCTTTCGTACAGTCTTACATAAAAACGTACAAATGTTTGGTCACAATTATATTTCTGTAAAAAATCATTTTATTGTCAGCTTAAAAATTTTAACACCACATGCTACAAAAACATCCAGAAAACGCCTCATCAACAGTCCTGTCACTCAATCATAAAACGAATGACATCCAGTCGTGATCGAGCATCGTTATTTATCAAGCCTTAATAATCTCGCGAGCTTGGGAACAATTGTCCAGGCAAGCAAGCATTCCGCGCCGAATTCACGCATGCATTCCCCGGCCAATAATACGTTTTTAGCCAGCCCAGCTCGCGGTGCTCCATACATTCGCGTGGGGAGCAAACGGCATCCCGTATAATTCTTGCTAGTGGCTATATATAAACCCGAGATGGAAGCTAGCGAGAGGAGAAACGGGGGGGTCGGCTGGAAGGGCAACTCTCGGAAAGCAGCCTAGGAGAGAGAAAGTTTCCTCGTTTCTCGGGAAGCGCGCGTGAACGCGTTCACTCTCTCGCCTACTAATCCGTTACTCGTAATTAGAGTCGGATTGCCAATGGCTTAATTCCTCAACGTCAAGGCGCGCACGCGCCTCAGCAGCGAAGTCTAAAGTGCTGCGAGGGGAGGGGATATATACGGATTTCGCGGCTAGAGCGGGACGAGAAAAATGGGGGCGTGGGCTGGGATGATAGGGATAAGGTAGCTCTGAAGGTGAGGCGCACCTTTATTGCCGGTCGCGTAGTATAGGTCGACTCGGAGCGATGTTGCGGCAGATCTCGAAGATGGCTTGCGCTAAGTTTTTGATGAAATATGGTGCAATATAGATTCTGGTTGTAGTGTTTTTAAGATAAAAGCATAATTTGAGAAATTCGTTAAAATAAGTGCTTAATTTATTGTTTAGTAGTCGTCAAAAAATGTATGCAACGTCTTATAATTTTATTTTAGAAATAGATTATAAAGATACATTAATTATTTAATAATTTTACTTATTTTTTTTTCCATCTGTAGATATTTCTATGTATTAGTCTATTATTTTTTCAAACTTTTTATATATACTATATAAGGACTCTATTAGATTTCACTTTTACCAAAAATATATTAAAATAAACTCATTAATCAAAAGTCATAAGAAAAAACAAACCCTTTTACTCCACCAAATCGTACCAAAGACAGAACAGAGAAGAGAGAACAAGGAAAATCGGAGAGACGAATTCGAGAGACTCCTTTGGATATACATGCCCGACACTTTGAGTAATAAGATACGCTCTCTCTCTCTCTCTTTCTCTGTCTCTCCCGCGCTCGCCGAGAGATAACGTCATTGCGAGGCCAAATGGGCCGAGATATAGATAAGGTATAATTAGGAGAAACGAGACAGATGGGCTTTGAGCTCGCGCGCTCGCTCCGAAGAGCAAAGGCATTTGTTACCGCTGGCCCGCTCGACAATGAGACGTGGCGCACCTATCTCGACCCTTTTCTACTGTTCGCGCTCTCTGCGTCATCGGGTGTACTTATGAGTGCGTTCGCTGCGCTGATTTGACTCTTGCTCGGGTGAAGTATGCTTTAAAACTGGCCTGGGTCAGTTGGCCTTTCTTTTGTTTGTTAAGTTTGTTAGCTGTAATCTAATCTTTATTATCATAGTGACTAAAATCCCTGTTTTATTATTCTTTTATTGTTACTGTTAATATTACGTTAACATTTCTTATTTTTTATTTTAAGCTAATCAGAATACTATAACTAATCAAATGACCAGAGTAAAAAGAATGTTAAAATATAACTTTTTAAAATTGATCCACCTCTCAGCCTTGAAAGAAAAAACAACCTACATTATAAGTAAAAGAAGCCATTAACTATTCAAATAGAATAATCAAATGCATTTGATAAGCGAGTTCGCGCCCGTATTTTATCCATCATTTCTCTGATTCCTACAAAATCAACCCGCGCGAACGACATCATCGGCGAACGGGAAAAAAAACTACCCCGCTCGACACATGCCGCGTCACTCTGCGCCGCAATTATTCCCCCGGTAAAATCCATCGTTCGTGATTCCCGCGCGGATCTCTCTCTCTCTATTTTTCTGCATGCATACATATAGCCCCGTCGAGCCTGCGCCCCGCTGCCGCTGCGGCGGCCGGCCAGGCACGTATGGAATATCGGCGTCATTAAATTGCATTTGCATATCAGCGATCCGGGACGACGATGCCAATTAAAATTGACGCCCCCCTCTTGCTGGCTCCCTCCCCGGCGCGTCCGCACTTTTTCCGGGTTATGAGCGCACTTCAGCGTGCGGACCGCTACGGCACCATTCGACAGGTATGTATATGCTCGTGTGTGCGTGGAAGAGGTGATGGAGCCGCGCGAGTCGAGAGATTTGACTAGATAGCTCGAGGCTGATAATTCGTGGAAGCTGCTCTTTAATTTGGTTCGATTTTTCGAAAGTTCTAGGCTCTTTTGTGCTGATTTATTTTTAGTAGTAATGTCTCGATAAATATTGACTGGAACTGATTTCAAGATTCATTAATTTTTTCGTCTTCTAAAAATTAATTTTATTTAATAAAGAACTCATATTCTTAATATAGAACTATTTTTATGAATGAAAATGTATAAAGCAAATAAAATTATAAAAACATAACTATCAATATCCCTAATTTAAACAAATATGTATCAATCAAACATAAACAAATAAATTTTTCTACACAAATTGGCGACAAACCAAATCATTAAATTTATATCGCCAAACTTGGCCCATCAATACCCGGCTGCGATCCATTTACAACCCCCATTCCCCTGAAGCAAGAGCGTGCACCTACCGCGCGTGTCTTGTGACCAGCGCCCGACGATTAACTCAACTCACCGAGTCAGCTCGGGCGTGAAATTTAGCGCGCGACGCACAAATTACGTTGGACCTCGTCAAAGTTGAGGCGGACGCTATCGCGGTAGCGTGAGAGCACGCGTAAACAAACCTTCTCGGCGCGCGGAATTGTGAGAGTTGGTTATTATGAAGACTCACGCCCACGCGTATCTCGCTTGCTTGCAATGCATACGCAATCGAGAGGTATTAATTTTGAATTTTTATTCTTTAGGGATTAAAATGTATGTTTTCACCTTTTCGAAAGTTTAAAATATAGTATTTACTATTTTACACGCCGAAATGATTGTTACGTATATTAATATTGCTATAATATTGCTAAGATATTGCTGGAATACTATCACGATATTGTTGGAACACTATTACAATATTATTTCGATATTACTACAACATCATTATGATATTGCTGGAATACTATTACTACACTGCTGGAATATTATTACAATGTTGTTTAATTTTTATCTACAGTGTGATTATTGCAGTTAAGTTGAATAAAAATAAAAACCTAAATTTCAATCCTTGCAAAACCTATATTTTAAACGTTTAAAAAGTTTAATACCTACTTTCTAATCCCTAAAGTAACTTTAGGAATTATAACCTACATTTTAAACTCTTATATAAATTAAAATATACGTTACTTTTTATTTACAGATTTTGCACTTTTGATTTTAGAGTGTACACAGAATGAAATTTACTTAAGTACAATTTTATCCTTAGCAAACCTACGTTCAAAAACTGATGTGTAACTGAAAGTTTTGTTTTGTATTAATGGTAGCAATGATAATAATATTAATACTTATAATAATAAAATTTGGAAAATAGCTATTCAATGGAATATCGATCTTTTTTTCGCTTGTAATATAAATGTAATATGATAAGTTAAAAGTTCCTCTAATTCCCAGAAAGAGAATTTTTCGCTAAAAATATAATAGGATTATTATGAAAATGTGTGTGCACTCATATCCTACAAAATGATAATTTCCACCAGTAAATTCCCTACGTACGGCATCGTAGTCGTTATAAAAATAAAAAAATTCAATTACTGGTTGTATCTTACGTAATAAAAAAATTATATTTTTAAATTATTATTACGAATCCACATTTTTACGTCTCGTCAAATTTTACAATAATTTCAAATTATTTTATCTTGCGTTAAAAAATATTTTTTTACTAAAAAAAGAAGTTACTTCTCCTGAAAGTTTAAAATCCTTTTATCTGAAAACCACGAGGAAAAATACTCATGATTGTTGCTGGACATATGTGACTAAGCGCGCACGGCAAACTCGAAAAACTCGTTTTAAAAGACTCAAAACGCCATTGGACGCTGCATCACGTTTATCGGAAGCGCGCGAGCATAGTGGAATCCCAGTGCTTTGAAGGCTGGTTTTATTTCGTACTGCTCTCCCTCCCCCTCCCTTTCTGTCTCTCTCCCTCTCCCTTTCTCTCTCTCTCTCTCTCTCTCTCTCTCTCTCTCTCTCTCTCTCTCTCTATCTCTCTCTCTCTCTTTGTTTTACAGTTGTTTTGACAAACAGGTATTTGAATAGCTTGAGTGCATTTTTATGGAGATGGACGAACGAGAGGATGCGTTTTGCTGAATATTGAAAGTGGATATCGATGTATGGGCAGCAGCCGTTTATCATACTTTTCTTTTCGCCAGCTTTTATATGTTGGGACGAATTTTCAGCTGATTCTAAATTGCTGTTAATTATTTTAGTTTGTTTTTAAGAAATATATATATGTATATTTATATAGATTTACTACATATTTTTTTCACCAATTCGTCGAGTAATATTATTTAAAACCATGTTTTATGTTCTATTAGACTGTATTACAACAAGTTATAAACGCCTAGAAAAAGTACTTTTCATACGCAACCATAAATACTGTTTAAATTATTTTATGTATAATTGTTTCCGACAGCTTCAAATAGAAAAATCTTTCCTTTTTGTATATTTATAGAAGATATGCATTTTACTCGAGTAAAAATTTAAAATAGTGTAATAATTAGTCGTATTAATTTAAAATTAAAAGAATTGCTTCTATAAATTAATTGGAACGCCTTTAAATTGACTTTTCAATATTAAAATGCCTTTTAATAATAAAAAAGAAATAGCTTTTACTTTAAAGATGTGCATATCATTATAAAAACTATTGCTTTTTTCGCAAAAGTTACGTTTCCTAGAAAATAATTCAAAAGAATATAATAGAAACTTATAGAAAATATAACTTTGAACGTACAAAAGATAAAAGTAGTTCTATAGTAGAAAGGTTGAAAGGCATTTGTAGGATATAGGTGTATGCAATAAAGCTGTCATTGCATAAGGAAGACATTTTTTTCATTCATGTGTGTGCTTATTTGATGTTCACCTTCAGACGAACAGACTCGCATACATTTATCAAATAGATGCTCAGTTCGGTAGAGATTTTATTAGGTTTCTTTCAATTGCGTTCTTTGTCCTGCAAGTCGTTTGAGATCTTAAATGCTCGATAGTCTATTTTTTCCTTAGTAACGTTTGTACTAGCTGAGTTTTTCACCAGAGCTATTGAGAAAAACGCAGTGAAGCCCTGGTAGTTCATATTCTATTGTACTGCTCGATATGAATTCCTACCTTCTTTCGTTATGTTTTATTTGACTCGTATTTTTCCAGGTATATCAGCAATACGTTGACTTACTTTATATATTTCAGATATTACTCAGAAAATTGTTTAAAACAATGCTGTAGTGATAAAAATTTGTAATAACTTTTTTTCCTAATTTGTTAAAGGTGCGAATTTTATTGTTGGAAAATGTGTTAAAAAATTAGCTTAACTAAATTATGAATCTTCCTGAGGAAACGTTAAAAAAAAATAAGTTAATTTATGAATTTACATGGAAAATCGAGCTTACTTAGTTAAGTGGGTCCTCTTACCACTTCTTGAGACATCGTCTCCGAACAATGGTCTGTCCTTTACCACCTCCGCTCATTCCCCGTAATTTCCTCATCAAAAAACTTAATCGCGCCGGCATAACTTTTTTAGGGCCGAAATTAAATTTAGGACGCCGCGCGCGTTTTAACGCGATTTTGCTTTATACTTAAAGGTTTGTGCCAGACGGCTTTTTTCTCGCCCCCTTCTTCCTTCCATAAGCTCGGATGGCCAAACGCGATTAAAGCCATAACGTACAACGTAAGAACCTCTCTCGAAAGCCGCGAGTATGAGAAAAAGGGTTACGCGCCCGTGCGCCCTTTTTTAAGACTAACGGATCATTAAAATCCTCTCATTTAATTTAGATTACCGCTTCACGAGGGATGAAAGAGGAAGAAAAAAGGATAGGTCTTTCAAAAGCGAGTATGCATGCACGCTACATACAGTTCTTGTATTGCTAATCTTCTCAAAGTGTGAGCTCATTGAATATATATGATCTTTATACGTTCAATGGGAAAGTATGCATCTTTTAAAAACTATAAATTAAAAGGAATTTAATTAATGATTCTTTGAAATGAAAATCTTCATTAACAATTCTTTGAAATGAAAATAGAACTAAAATCCCCTAGCAGAGAAAAGTCTTCACTGATTTTATACCAATGCGTATTTTAAATAAATCCTCATGTGACCAATAAACATAAACATTGGACTTCCATAATAAAAATACTACCTAAACTTTAAACAAATTATAAACAGCCCATACCACCGCACAAATAAAAAGATTCTAAAACGTATCGCCAGATGGATCTGCCGCAGCGTCAATTGTTCGCTGGGATTTCTGTATAGAACTGACCCGGCCGCCAACAACGGCGCAGCCGCGAGTTCGGCTCGCGCATGATTTCAATAATATTCGGCTGATCCGATTACACTGGTCGCCATCGGGTTTCCGCGCCCAGATAAGTCCTTGTATATATTGTCGTTCGACACGGGGAATTTCGCGGATTTGGCCGGTGCGAGCGTAAGCTCCATTTTCGAAATCAATAAACTTGCATTAACAAGCGTAACAATAAAAAGCACGGCTGTGCAGAGGAAACGACCGTGGAGATTATTTCTTTAGAGAGAAAGCGAGAGAGGCGGAGAGGAGAGCTCGCTTTTTATCAATTGTTTCGAAGGGACCGGGATTTTGTGCGGTCACGAAAATTTGTAACCGTTATATTTTTGGACGAAAATACGTGATTTTATTTCGTAGGTGGAAATTAATACCTTTGATTTAAAGCCCCGATAGTAGGGAAAAGTATTTCGTTTTTTGTTATTAAGTGTGTTTCGTAATTCTCTTTTTTTAGTTATCGTCATTTTAATGATAATGATTTATATATTATTTTATTTATTCTTATTGTCTGAAACAAAATGTTATGTGACCGTAATAAATCACGAAAAACAAGAGCTAATATATATATAATTTTAATATATATTTCGTTTTTTGTTAATATTGTGGGATTTATTTATTATTATTTTTTTAATACTGAAGCTTTGTAATACGTCAAGAATTACATTTTCAATAAATTATAAAAAAGTATATAAATTAAAATAATAACAAAAAGTAAATTTATTTAAAAAATAAGACGTACAAACCAAAAACGAAATAACATACGTAAAAAAAAATAAACAAAAAGCGTACAGCAGAAATCTCATTCAATTTTTCCAATACCGTTCCTAACCAGAGAGGAAAAACAGTAAAAGTCGAAGCGTACACGTAAAAAAAATCCGGCCATTTTTCGTGTTTTGGTCTAGCGCGTGACTCTGTTCCTGCTGTTGCTTTATATTTTCCCAGCCGATTCACTTGGAAGAGACAAATGCGCGGCCTGGGCGCAAGCGGAGCATAAACATTTCCGACTAATCTCCCAACGGCCGGTGCGAATTAATGCAAAACGCCTCCCTCGGACGAATGCGCTGCCCTCTGTGCTCTCTAAATTTTGCCGGGGTAAGGTTTGTCACGCCGGTTTTATGGCCGCGCCACTTCGGCCAATCGCGCCCCGGGAATCTTTGTTTGCACAGCTTTGCGACCTGCAGTTTCTTTTCACTGCTGGACTTGATAAATTTTAGTTGCTCTCTGCGATTTGCGACTGGAATTTTGCCTTTTTTCTTCCTCTCTTAATTTAGGAAGGCTTTGCTTGTTTTCAAAGAGAAGAGAATCTCGTTGTGATTTGAAAACTTTTAAAACCTTAAATAGTTTTTTAAAAGCAATTTTCCATTAAAAACAGATAATAAATACAATATTTATATAATTAAATACTATGTATTAACAGTATAAAATTGATACAAAACCAAGCCTTTTGTAAATAAAGTATTAATAATAAATTTTTAAACCAATTAAAATTAACTTTTCTTTCAAATGTAGCCTTTAATACACGTTGATTGAAATGTAAATAAAAAAAAAATGTGACGGAAAATTGACAGAAAAAAGCACTTAATTAAATAACAAATCATACCAATGAACGAAATCACTTGACACAGCCCGGGCGACAGATCAAGAACGAAAAAAGAGCGAGGCAAAAAAATTTTTTTTCCAATAATCCCCGTGTATGTACACCCGAGATTTTAATCACGTATCGGCACATATCAATGTAAACTCACGCCACTCGACATTGATGCGTATTTAATCAACAGGGAGCGTGGACGCAGCAGCGAATAATAAACTCTCGAAGCGCAGAGTTCGTCGTTCCGATTGCTGTCCCGTCCCCTCTCGCGTGATTTTTTTCTTTTTATTTTTTTTTCCTCTCTGGGTACACACATTCGCGAGAGCGCTCCGGCTCGACACGTGTAACGCAATATCGCTGGGCGATGAAAATTCAGCAGAATTCTCTGATCATAACGCAAAAGCGCTATATCGATAACTTCTCGATGATTTTTCGCGTTTATTCTCGCTGGCGCTGTTCTGCACATTTTAATGAATTCCCATTATAAATTTCGTTTTAAATACCACACGCTGCGAACGTTTAATATCGCACGGTACGCTTGAGCTTGCGCCCCCCGTACCCTTTTCTTTCTCCATTTATTTCTGCTTTATTTTGCTCGCTATTTTATTTCATTTCTCTTATTAACTTTCTCGTTATGAACAATAAAGCGAATTATTAACCTTTGATACGATGAACCTCCCTGGACCATGAATTTCACGCGAATTTTGATGAACAATACCTGCTTAGCACTGACGCGTTCACCTAAAATACAGATCGTAACGGCCGCAAAAAAACAGATTTCTCTCGCCTTTTACATAACGGTAATGAAAGACGAGCAGCTGCACTTAACAGGCGGTTATACATGGGCCAAGGCCCGGCTCGTAATTATCAGCGACGCGCGCACTATGTACGTGCTCCGTGTGTACGCGCGTCGCTTAATCGCAATCGATGTATCTCTCGCCCAAGGAGCAGCCTTGGCGACGCTACCCTCAAACTTAATTAACGCCAATGTTGGTTTATTAGTGTAATAGCTAGAGAGGTTGGCTCTTTGCTAAGGTTTGCGGAGGGAGGAGGAGCAGAGCTGCCGAAATGCTCAAAGTGCGTGCATGACGAAAAGACGGATTGATATTGTGAGGAAAATTAAGTTGTTTATATGGTAACGTGTGTGAGAGTAATAGAAAGTGTCTTAGGAATTGGCAGAAAGAGGTTGATGCAAAGATTTTTAGAGACTAAGCTGAAGAAAATGGTTGAATTTATTGCTTTTTGAAGATGTTATTAGAAGAAGTGATTTTCAATCTTAACATGAAATAGACAAATAGACGTAATGACTACACATATTGGCAGAAGTAATATAATCTTAAGGATTTGAACCGTTTAATTAATTAAACCATAAATTAATTAATAATTCAAATATTATCGCTTTGTTTAATAGAAAAGTACAAATGATTTTTAATTAATAAATTTAAAAAAAGCAATCAATTCATAAATTAGTGAAATTAAATCGATTTGTCTCATTGCTCACGAACAATTGTAAAAGTAAAACGACCGAAGAAAGCGATCTTTATTTATATCCTCCGTAAGCGTGAAATATATATTCTAGGGGCTCTGAATTTTACGGGGAGAAAATTAATTAGACGCATTCTTGGCGCGAGGCGCGAAAGAACGAAGCGCACGTTCGTAAGTCGAAGCCGATTTTAAATTACGCAAATTTTCGCTCCTTGCACGAAACATCTTTGCGCTCTCAGCGGCTCTTTTAATTATAGTCTCGAGCCGGTTCCGCCTCAAAAGCCCACTGGAATTCGATATAATAAATAATCTTTTGATCAGGGCATTTCTTATATATCTTCTTTATGGAAAAAGGGTGCATCCGCCGTTCGCGCCAGGCGAGGCGCAAATTAGCATTGCAAAGGGATTTTTCTGATCTGGAGCGAGTAATATCAGTACCTGAAAAATTTTTCATTTTATTAACAAAATAATAGTAGTATATATAATACAAAGAAATTTAAAAAATTCTGATATTATAAAAAGTGCCGTTATTAAATTCCTTTGAGAAAAGTATTAGATAAATTTTATTGCAATATATTCGCACATGAACATATATACAGTATCTATTTAATGAAAATAAATTTATAAACACTTAAGACATTGTACAGTGACTTATATAATTAAAAATTATTTTTCAAAAGCATTTCGTTTAATTTTTTTTGATATATACATATATACAAATATATTTTCTTTTTATTTTTAATTCAATTATATAATTTAATATTTCTCTAAGAAGTATCGAGTGAAACTGGAATTAACTTGTTTACTAAATTAATACATTCGAAACATGGTTAATCCATACAAACATAAAAGCATATCTGGATTGTACCGGCAATTCAAACTAAAGTATAACATATTTTTAATGGCAGAAATTTATTTAGACATATAAATTATAACGATTGATACCCAAAATAGTCAATACACATGTAGTATAGACAGTACTACTAAATTTTAATACCAAACCAATATTTGACCAATTTAAGGTGACACCATAATATTTTATGATAAAAGGTTACACTCAACAGATGCCATAGTCCTAAACACTATATATGTACTAATAAAATTTTTAATTTATTATTTTTTAAACGCAGTTCACTTCTGATAAAGTATCTGACAAAGGAAAACTGTATCAATAAAACAACTAGAAACTAAACATATTTTATTGATAACTGTGAAACTTTACCTTTATCTTTCGTATTTCAAAATCCGTAATCTGAAATCTCATCGCACTATCAAAGAAGAGGCAATCACTAATAATAATGCCGATAGGAGAGTTAGCATTGGCTCGAGCTAGATGAGCTAGTCTCACAATAGCGGATTATTTTGCCATTCAAGTATTATTATAATGATGGCGTGCAAGCGCATAATGCGCTTCGGCCGATACGACGGAGGGCATTACTCAGACGCCATTCATGCGTGCATGCATCCGAAATCCCGCGCACAGGTGCACCCCTTGGCGCGGAGTGTTTAAAGAGATTTCGGATTATCGGTGCGTATAAACAGGTGTAGACGCTTGCAAGCGTAATCGAGAGCTGAGGGTGCGTGCTATTTTGTTTGAACAAGAAATGTGTATACGCGTGTGTTAACGAGTATATTACACGTGCTTGTAGGAGTACGCGAGAATGTGCGTATACGTGGTCGTGTATATGTGTAAGAGTCAGTATTAACATTTTTTAATTTGTTTATGTAATATTAAAATTTAGAAAGTTTTTAACAGGTGAGTTTTACCAAAACGTGCGTTCTTACGTATGACTTTTTGAACATTACATGAATTTAAGTATTTACAATTTCTTTATTACTTTAAGCAAGAGTTGAAATAGAATAGGAAAATGCAAGTATAGGACGGTCAGCAGTGTTATACTAATCATATTACAGACATATTGATTGTGGCTGCCTCGGAATCCCTTTCTCTCTATCTCTATATCCCTATCTTGCCGCAATCTCCATGCTTCAGAGATCGAAGCTCCCTGCGCAATACAGGAAGGGCTTTTCTCGATCTGTAACATGTACATATACATATGCTGCACCGACAAGGGGGTCTTTGGTAGATTATCTTCTTGAAGCCATATGTGGGAAGCTCAGTATGGATTTTATTTGATGTGAGCACGAGCGCATTCGGTTCAGCGTGAAATCGTCTTATATCGAGCTAGTCTTTTTCTAGGATTTTGTTGAGAAACGGTTCGCTCTTGTGTCGATTATCTAAACATCCTGTACAGCGAATTTAAATTTCCTTCCTTTGATTGCGTCTTTATGAGTTGCAGTTTCTTCATTTCAAGATTAATAATTTTTCAATGATAATAATTTTACACGTCTCCTTATATTTATTTCATCGAATAATTAGAACTTTTAACCAAAACCATCCTCTGAACCGAGAACAATTTATTACAATAAACACATAAGCTAGAGCCATATGTATATTGTATCACTTTAGAGATATTATAAACGCAAAAATTGTAGAAAAAACTGCATGGTTCTAGTCTACAAGAACTTTTACCCGAATATTCCTAATTTTTCTTGCGTTAATGTTATGAATTCGGTATCAATACTGTAATGAAAAGCTAACACTAAAGCAGCCAGAGCTTTTATACTAAAACTACAACAAATTTCTCTCCGCGTGACAAATAAATTTGTTGTTCAACAACGAAAGCCACAAGTCTGACCCAACGCGTACTCGCACTACTCGTCATCTTTCCGAGGAGCTCTGAGACAGTCCCTTTGTCGCGCGCGGGCTCGCGCGGGAGCCCAAATGCTAAGGGAATTCGCCGAGCTGGTTACGCCTCTTCGCGCTCGTATATTTACGCGCTCGCTCGGACGTATAAACTGTAACAGCGCCGCAAAGCATCTTTGCCGCGCTCCCCAAGCTCCCGAGTGTGTATATGTCGTAGTCCGACGTCCAAGTTTCTCGATTCCCAAGGAGAGATAAGGAGCGAGTTTCTTCGCTGAAGTGAAGCCCCGGCAGAGCGGAGGGACAAAAGAGCTCGGACGCCGGACTCCGCGCGAGCGTGAGTTGAGAGACCTGGAGTGGAAACGCCAATATTAATTTATATTAATGAACGGAGGAACTTTGGAATTGAAGAAATGAAAAATTTTTAACTCTTATGTTAACGTATTTTATTATAGATTTTAAAATGTTCAGGTGAATTTATTTTAATTTGAATTTTTTAATGAATTGAAAATCTCTCCGTAAAAGTCATTTTCCAACATCAAAACAATATAGAGCATATGTTTTTTAAGAAACAAACAACATAGAGCATATTTTCCGTTCTCTACCGATTATTTAGATATTTTTTTAATTACACACGTGCATCTATCGTAAAAAATTATCCAAAACAGTAAGAATTTCTACAAAGACCTCATACTATAACGCTCACACGAACACAGTCAAAGCCGGTATCTTGCTCGGTACAACTCATTACTTCCCGAATTCGCCCAGTCCGCTCCACGTCGCTCGCCCGGCCGAAAGTTCGTCATGACGATACATCGCTCGGCGAACAAGCCAAATTACATTGAACTTCAAGAATTCGTCGCGCGCGCGCGTGCGACACAGAGGCCCTCGCCAATGAAACGAGCAAGTGGCGAAAAAGAAGAGGCGAAAGCGGAATGCGCGCGTAGGCCACACCGAGCGAGAGTTGGCGCTTCGCGCTAGCCCGCGACCACATCAAAGACCGGCTTTGAGCGCGGCTGCAGGACGACCACGAGCTTTGTGACACCGCAGGGCCAATATAGTCGCGCTGCACAGCGCGGCCCCGTTATTACCCTGCGCCCCCACCCTCTCCTCCCATCCGGCAGACGGCCGCCACCATTCAATATCCTTAATTAAATTCGGAAGCTTATTCACTGCGGTTAATTACGGGGGCCCGTCGGGCTGCCCCGCACGCGCTGATCCTGGCCTCGCTTTCTCTCTCTCTCTCTCTCTCTCTCTCTCTCTCTCTCACTCTTTCTGTCTCTGTCGTCACTCTGTCTCTCTCGCTCTGTCATTAAACAAGACTTTCTTCGAGTGAGTGTGTAGGTGCCCAGTCGGCGTTGCTCGATATATTGTCATCATGATGCGAAATTCGAATATTCAGCTCTCGCGCTCGATAATGGAGCGCCGGGATGAACGGAGCTCTTTTTGTCGGGATCGAGCGGGGGCCCGGAAATTTCCAATTTCATCGTGGTCTTGTAACGTTGGCGCTGGGATTGGATCACGATGTAATTTGATTTTTTACTTCTTTTTTAATTTCAGTTGCTCAGCTTTTAAATTCTGATTGTAAAGAAATTTAAAATGTCAGTGCGATCGAACAGTCATTAATAAAAGATCGTAATGAGTGTCAGTTTTAAAATTGAAAATTTCAAACACTCATCTTTTAATAATAAATGCGGTATCGTGTAAATGTATTAAATTTTTTGGTGTATTATGAATGTCATCGTGACGTCTGGAATTTCGAATTTTCCAGAGTCTATTAAATATATGTAAGTAAGTAAAAATGCACAATTCCATTAAATGTATGGATCAACTATATAATTAGTGCTTCGAATTTTTAAAATTAGTATCATCCACGAATATTTAAAAATCATAATAATATTTAATTTGAATGGAAAATTTAATTGTAATTCAAAATTTTAGTAAAGTTTATCAGTATGGTAAAAACAAATTGTAACCCATTGAAGTACATATACATATGCAATACAGCAATAATATAACTTAAATATCAATATAATCATCTAGAATAGCCGAAGCTTCTTCTGCAACTAAATAAACCGAGCCCGCAATAATTGGTAGACTCGGCTCATTTAAATTTCAACTATTCGCCATTAAATTAATCCTCTTACAAACCCCTAATTGAACTAAACCAGCCCACTTCCGAGCGAGTAAAAGCAACAATTCGATCTTACGATACAACTCTCCGAAGCAGCGGGGAGAGAAAAAAGAAAAGCGAAAAGCTTTAATAGAAAAACACTAAACCCGCGCGCAGCCATTACTCCGCCCGTAAAACCATCCATCAATAGAGCCGAAGGGAGAAAGAGAAGGAGAGAGTTACGTGGGTGCGGAGGCAGAGCAGCACGGGGAGAGAGGGCAGGAAGAATCGTTATATAGAAAAGCGCTTCCTCTCTCTCTCTCTTTCTCCCCCGAGGTAAAAATCGTCGTAGAGCATCTGCAACGGGGGCCGATCTCTTTAATACATTTACGAGACCGAAGTATAAAGAGAGGGTTGGGGAGGAGCAGAGAGCGGGCCGGGAAGGCTGTAACTCGTTTAACAAGGTTGCAGGTACTCGATCGATCCTTCGGCGTGTAGCGCGCGCGCGAATCCTCAGAGAGAGAGAAGAGAGAGAGAGGCATCGAATTGCGCGAGCGCGGCAGACGCGTGCGCGCGGACCCCAGCCACGGAAAGAGGATTTCGCAGAATCGGCTTCCGGCACAAGGCTACTACTATCTCTCGACGCGCCCTTCCGTCTATCTGTGCTTCAATTTCTCTCTCATTTTCCGAACGTATATACATATACCGCAGCTACTTCCCTCTCCCGCGTACTTAATTTCTCTTTCATTTGCTCCTGCGCGCGCGCTCTCAGACTTGTTTTCCATTTGTGCCGGAGGCTCGCGTAATTTTGCACACTCTCTCATTTTGGATTGACAATCTATCGGCTTATGGCGAATTTAGAATCGGATTTCTGGCTCTGATTTCTTTTCTGGGGGTCGTTCTTGCGCTGAGTTAATGATTTTGTTTCTGAGGTAATATTTTCTTTTATTAATATGATAAATGTACGTTATTATTTTTAATGATGTATCAAATGTTAATATATAAATTTTAACTATATTCTTAATTTAAATATTACTAAGAACTACAAAACGAACTTTAGATGATGAAATGAAATCATTTATATTTTTATATAAAATTGCATGCTCTAAAATATCTAAAAATAGTAGTTTAAAAACTTTAAAAAATATAATACCGAAAATATTAAAAGAAAAAAAAAATCGACAATCCCATTTTTAAAAATCCAAAATTACCATCACTCCTTTTTCTCGCTTCCCCAAGCCCACGCGCGTTACAACCAGTCCCTTGCGGCGTCATTAAAATCTCAATTATCCACAGTCTACGTACGCGCGTATGCACACACAACGCGTCCGAGCCCGCGTCCTTTCTAGTCAAACAGCGCGCCGTCACGTCCTGCGGTCTCCGGCGCGTTTCCGCGCCGAAATTCGAATTCCTGCGAAGAATGAAACCCTTCCGCGCGCAAGCTCGTTATGGACCGTCGTGGCTTCCTTGGAAGCATTTTATTCAGAGCCTGCGAATTTCGCGATAATAGACCTGTGGTGCGCAGCCACTGTAATAAGATTCGTTCACTTGATTGCGTGGATTTTGGATTTTGGTTATGTCGAAAGTTTAGTTTCATGGGATTTTAGTCGGCAAAAAGTAACAGTCACGAATAGAGAGCAATTTAGTAACTTATTAAGGTTTTCATTAAAAGAATAATTAAATAATTAAAATCAATTATTATAATGAAGCTATTATAGCGATAATGCACTCGTTTTCCCCTATTCTTTTTCTTCCCTGCGCATAATGACTGCCGAATATCTCTGGCTATCTCTATTCCTCCCCAAGCACCGAATCCCATACTGTTTCGTTCCGTCACGCCCCATTTCCGGACAATACTATCGACTCTCTATCTATTTCTCTCTTTCTCCTCTCTCTCTCCTATCCTCTCCGCGCGTGAAAGTACGCGTCGGCGAAACGATAGTTTGGACAGCTCGCTAAATGAGACGTCCTCCTCAGACCCCGTCTGTCTATCTGCTCGAGAGCTAAGCCAGCTCTCTTCTACTCTCGATTCCTTTCTATGGAGCCAAAGGGAATAGGGCGCGGATTCTTTTGCAAATACATTAGGGGCTCATTGTTGCCCCGGCGAGAGACTCCGAAGGCTCTTTGCTTTCAGCGAAGAAGAAAGTGCTCTCGCTCGAGACGGCCTTTATTTGCTCGTCATTCTGTACTTCCTTGCTGCTGAACAATGCTGGAAAATTTTGACAAGTATGTTTTAAGAACTCGAGTCTCGAAATTTTCAGGTGGCTCGTCCCGAGTTAAGCGAAAAGTCGTTTGATTTGTTTGTGAATTAGATTACTTACTCCGGGAGCGAAGGGATTGAATAAAATGATAAAGTTTTTCGGATGTGAATGAATATAGTCGTACTCCAAATTGAGCTTTTATTTCGAGCGTCGCCTCGAATTTTATATTGCCCAAATTTTGCCTGATTCACGCCAGTACAATAAAATTATTACGGCCAGTATAATAAAATCCCGAAATCTTAGTGTAGCCGAAAAAAGTTCGCAAAACTCGTAACTCTTCGAAGAATGTTTAAACTTTCGGCGCTTCGCAGAAGGATATAAATTAGCTTAGGGGAGGCTGGGGATGGTGGAGAGTGAGCGCAAAGACGAGTTTAACAATATAAACCGAATCTCGATTTCCGGGCTTATAAAACAGCGCTGCTAGTATGTATAACTCTGCCTGACCTTTTACACCCGCTATATCACCTCAAGTGTAAGGATGATCATCAAAACTTCGCCGAACATGAAATGTGTCTTTTTTTTATCACGAAATAGGACAAAGCAAGAGTAAAGTAGAAGAAATTTAAAATGTTTTGATTAATAGTTATTTATTACTAAATAAACCATCCTGCATTGCATTAATATAAGTTAAATTTTGTACTTCTGATTTTAGTTTAATCGTATTAGGCAAACGTGGAGATTAAAATAATAATAAGGTACTTTTTGTTATTACTGAAATAAACTTCATAAAAATATAGGATATTTAAATTTATTTTTACCTTATGAAAAGTTTTTACATGAAATTTTATTCATTTTTCTAAAAGCTGTAAAAGGAAATATTACGTAGATGACCTACTTTCCAATTCACTTTGTAGAATAATATCGTGGATATCATATATTATAATTCTAAAGCTTTTAATAATATATAAAGTTAATTCCTTACGCTCTTATAATATAATCACTTAATATAAGATTTTCATAAAAACATTGCAATACACAACTTGTATTAATCAACATATTCAACTAAACACCTTCTCTTACTTCTTTTGTACACACCTCATTCTATTTTCGTCTTTAAACTTCAAGATTGGAATGACTATTCAAAATCAGAATAAAAAGACTCGTGCAAAATTAGATTAAAATTTACAGAATAAAATTAAAAACCATACCAGATCCCCAGCACAAAGCCTCCTCATAATCTTCCCTGCCAGACGTCGATCCTCGCTGTATAACGAACGAACTAAAAAGCGAACGATCGTTGCCGAAGCTCTCGGGTCTCGGAAGGAGCGATTTAAAGTACAAGGAGCGAAAAGAAGAGAAGAAGAAGGGCGCGCAGCGCGAACAGTCCGGTGCGGACATAAAACATGGGAAGAGAGGGTAGGAAGGGAGGAGGGAGGCTCTGCCGTGAATGGCGGGCACTTACTTAAGCAAATGCCCGCTATTCGGATTAAGTATTTGTTCTAAAGGCGGACGGGCAGGAGAGATGGAGCCCTGCCACCGGCTGGTTGTAAAATCCCGTGCTCCAGCTGGTTGGTACGATGTGCAGGGGCTATCTTCTGGAAGCCGCTGGAAAATTTAACTTCCGAGTCAGCCAGCTTGAAGAGCGGTGTGTTACGCGGAAAATAAAGTTGGCTGTATCTGTTGTTTCATTTTTGAGAGTATCTTCATTCGTATGCCCCCGCCGTTGAAGAGATTTTACATCTTAAGACTTATTTCAAGGAGTCATATACGCTTTAAAGCTTGAAGAAAAAGAAAGAGATTGTTGAATATTGAATTTAAAGACAAATTTTTAAATAAAGTAATTTAGAAGGAATTATTTTTGTAAGTCATTTTTATTTGTTCGTTAATTTAAAATACTCTGATTTATTTATATTTAACCTTTCTTCAACACATTTGTCTTCAGAATCAAGATCTATAAGTAAAAAAAAAACAATTTCAAAAACATTTTTTAACTTATCATGTCACTTTTCAGCTATTTTACTTAAATATGATTGTCTATAAGTTTTTAATTTTTCTGAGGCATTAATGACCACTTGCATTAAATGATTTTAGACAAAAGGATAAGACCTTAATAAATATTAAATTAATATTGGTAAATCTTAAGAATATATTTAAACTATTTTGTTTTCTTTCAACAGAAAAGACATAATAGTTTAACCGGCTTTCTAAAATGCAGTTGCTGAAAATAAAGTACGCAATCGCTCGTTTTTCCATAACTTTTTCGGTTTATTAACTTTCTTCGGGACCCTATTTTCTTGGCTTGTTTATTAGGTCAAACCAATCGAAAATAAATTACGAGTTGAAATGGAGCGCTGAATTTTTTTCCGTTTTATAGAAATTCTCTAAGTGGATTTGTTAAGTCTGAACTATAGAACTTTTATAGAAAGTAGATCGATTCCTATGTTCACTGATAAGAAATATTTTGAAATTTTTTATTCGTAAAGTTATTTTCAATATTCAAAAGATTTGATATTCTAATTGATTATCACAAGATCCTTCACCATTTTTAAAATATATTTACCAACACATTTTATTCTATTTTACTAGATGCCTAAAATCAAGTCTTAAATTAAATAATCTCTTTTCACGCATTAACCTTATAAAAGAGTTGTCGAAAGCTCGCTAACCACAATTCGCCAAAATTAAAAAAAAATCCAAACCGTCAAGCCCACAAACATCGGCCATTAACGCCTAAAAGCAAAAGAAGCACCGCGTCGGAATTCAATTTTTCCAAAACGATCGCACCGCCAAGCCAGACGCGCGGCCAGCGCTCATTCGAGTCGCCAATTAAGCGCTTCTCGCAAGCTCCCGAAACGAGCGCCAGTAGCTGTACGTCCTCGGACCGCCGGCCAGAGCGAAATGGAATATAAAACCTTTCCTTCTACCCTCTTTTTTTTTCTATTCGTCCCGTCTGTGAGTCGAGGGGTTATCGAGCGTCCCGTTCCGGCCACGCGCCATTGCGAAATTACCGTCTGCTTTCAGCGGGATTAAGAATCGGGTTTAAGTGCCAAAGTATTGCCGCTCATTTTCGCCTGCCATCGGGCTACCGGCAGACTTGGTCTGATAGTTCGATGACCAATTTTCGGACAAGGTTAAGAGATTGATGTTTAATGAGAGATTTTTTACTATATAGAATAGTGTGAGAGAAAAAATGATTAGCTTTTGTCTAATAAATGATTGTTTTGCAGATATTATATTTAGCATTTTTGTGAGCTATTTATAATGTGATTTGATTTCAATCCAGTATTTGTCAGTCTTCTTCTACTTTTTAAAATAGTTATAATGATTAAAATAATATTGACCTTGGTAAAATAGTTCTAACAAGAGTGTAGTTTTTAATAGCTATTTCACAGTCCCAAATGGTGAAATTTCTACAAAAAATGAAGTATTTAATTATTGACCATATTAAATTAACTAGCACATTAAAAAGATAAGTTAAACAGTAAAAAAGTATTATAAATTTTATACTGTAATATTATCTCAGAACAAAAACAATCTGCAAAACTCTTTTGTATTTGCAGGCGTATTCCTCTCGGTAACAATGTAAATATTCTTCCTCTCCATACCTATATCGACAGCTAAAAGTGAAACTCTTGAAGATCAAAAAAGAAAGACGCGAGAAGGCGGGGCGTCGGTGGCATATGAGAAAAGTCTATTGAAACATCGCATCAATCCGCGGCCGTATCAAAGTTGCCGCTCGCATTTGTCACGTCTCGCAGACTCCTATATTTATCGGCGCCGTATATTTGCTCAGGACGCTGGTGGGAGGGTTTCTGCGCGGAAGAGAAACGAACTGCGCCTCCACCCGCGCGCGCGCCCGCGCGTTCCACGAAAAATCCTATATTAGGGCCGCCGCCGGCGGCAGCAGCAGCAGCGTACTGGCACGGCCCGTTTCATATGGTCCACGGTCGACATTTGGACTTTATTAGATCATACGTTGCTTTCAATTTGATTGCAGGAAATCCGATCCTCTTTTAGAGCCGGCGAATTTTTCGTCGACTCTCTCTCTCTCTCCCCCGGTGCCGTATATGTGCGCACATCGGCGAGAATCGAAGTTTCGCTCTATCCTTTTCCTCCTGCTGCTCGGCGCTCGCTCGCTCGCTGCCGCACGATATCGTTTCCAGGACGATGTGTACGAGCCGAAGGCTCGAGTCGATTTTCTTTACGGAGGATATTCTCTGCGCTGGGGCAGAGGAAGGATCCAGAGAATTGCTTCGTTGTATCCTTGCAGTGTATATAGCGTGGAAATTATTCAAGACTTGAGGCATTATAGATAAATTTTGTAATTTAAGATTTATTTTGTGAAATCGATATGAGGATGAGTGGTATACGTGTATAATTTATTAAGGGTAAATGCTAATCAGTTACTACTTCGCAAAACCTAGCAAGTCATATAAAGCACACATAAATTCATTTTTCTTTCATAATTTTATCTAGAAAATATGTCATTATCAATCCTTTTCTAAAAAGGTGAAAGCAATCTTGATTTACATCCTAAAAGAAAATTTATTAGACTAAAAATAAAATCTAAAAAATAATCAGTTCATCAGAATGAATTACTTGAACAAATAATTTACTTTTTTCAAGAACACAGATCGATACTTTATTGAAGAAGATTTTATTGTACTATAATAATATTTCTTCTCCTTACAAACATATTTCGATTTGGCTAAAGAGATTTTTTGTTTGAAGAAAGAATCTTATTTTCTTTTTACACCGTTTAGAGGATTTTGTTTTGATGCAAAAAGAATTCGCTTAAGAATTTTCTTTTTTTTTATTAGTATATATTTTTATTTACGTATAATTACAAAAATATTAAAATTCTTTCTCACTAGTGTCTGTACATAAATCCATCATTAAGCCTTTTTCAAAAAATGGTGAAATAAAAGTTTCTAATAGAACTTTATGAAATCTTTGTGTTTAGAAAGCTTCAAATTAATTGATAATTTAAAAGTAGGTTAGATAAAATATTTATAAATATCATGAATATTGAAAACTTAAACTTACGTACTATTGTAATTTCTTAAAATAATCCAAGTTTAGTTTTAAAGAAGCATCATTTGGCCAAATTTTTTATACTATTAATATATCTTCATAATATAATTTTTTTTCTTTTGATCTAAGGTTTCTTATTCGATGTTATTTGCATTGCCACTCAATTTGTCGACATCAGAAAACCAAGAGGGTGGCTAACTATTGCATTTCTTAGAAGATTGTTTGGCTTCCAGAGAATTCGACGAATTGAAACCCGATGTTCCGTTTCCGATAAAGGCGACCGGTTCTTAATCCTCCTATGTCGATTGTTTTAGGTTGAAAAAAAATTGTCATTTTCTCTCGACCAAGAATTTAAGAACATGTCTGCTTGGTAAATTGAAATAATTTTTTTACCGTTCTAATTCACGTGAGCCGCTTTCAATCTTTAAAAGAACAAAAATGCTGCTCGCGCAAACCACAAGCCAGCAGCTCTCTCCCAAAACCAATCAATCAACTCTACGAGTTTGCTTGGTCCTACGGCATCCATCGACTCCAGAATACAGTTAAGGTAAAAGCCAAAGGACGCCCCTTTTTTTCGTCCGAAGGGAAACAAGGCTTCCGTAGAACTCCTCCAGCATCAAGCTCCACGCTATTTGGCGAGCCTTTGCGGCGAACAACCGCGGGCATTCCAAATGAAGGTATTTGTCGAGAGTTTATGAGATTTCAATGGTCTCCCCCCTCTCTCTCTTCCTCTCTTTATACATCCAAGATTCGCTCGCGCTCTCTCTCTCTCCTTCTCCTTCTTCTACTCAGCCAGCTCCTTGCTTCCGCTGCACAGCGCACACAGGTCCTGTCGCCCCTTAATCTAAAAGTGCTGACAAACCGCGAAACTTTTGCCACCGGTGAACAAACACGAAAATAAATCGATGTGCGCGCCCAGTCCCCCACCCCCTCACGCTCCCCGGGTTTATATTCAAACTTCTGCAGAGGGTTTCTTGGTCTTTGCTCTCTCGCGCTCCTTTCTTTCTGTTACTCGATCTTTTTACGCTGCGCCGCCGCTTTTTACCCACTCCCCACCTCGAGGAGTCCTTTCTTACGGCCGTTTCTTTTTCCCCTTTTTTGTTTTGTGCTGCAGGAGAGAGAAAGAGAGAGAGAGAGAGAGAGAGAGAGAGAGAGAGAGGGAGAGGATAAGAGAGAAGGAGAGAGGGAGAAAACTCGAGCTGCCTGCGCAGTTTTTCACTTTGCCTCTGATTAATGCGCGGCGCGCTCGCTCTTGGCGCGCAGTTTGATGCGATTCTTATGAGCTCGCCTTGGACGGATGTAGTTCCGCCTGTTTGAGTTTGCCGAGCTTGGGGGGCGGCTGATGTAGCGGGAATGTTTGGTGAAGCTTCATTTTTGTTTGTTTCTCAGCTCTGGACTAATGTCGATATTATGGAACGGAAGGGTTTGGAGCTGTACGTTAGAGAGCTAACAGTGCATAACAGAGTCAAATAATCGACTCAGATTTTCTAAAGAATATATAGTCACCACACAATTAACAACATATAGTTTTTTAAAAAAACTAAAAAAAACATAAATATCAATTATTTCTACATAAAATTTATTTCGGTTCGCTCGTATTCAAACGCGTCGGAGCGAATTCACGGGACATCAAAGAAACGGCGAACCGTCGGCCAACGTCACGACCAGCAAAAAGTCCTAGGCACTCCCAATGAGCCCTCGGCGGCAATATCCATATCATCGTCGCCGTTTCCCCAGCCGTGCGCAATTTTGTTGCGCGCATCGTCGCCTCCTCGTAATAAACCAGTCGCATGCGCGCCTCGCGCTCCACAGCTCTACACACCTGCAACAAGGGACGATACGCACACACGTCGATACACGTACAACAAGCCGGCAGAACGCGCGCGCAGTAAGAAGTAGCCCTCCGTGCTGGATTTGGTCAGGGAAGGGCAGAGAGGACGGGAGATAGAGAGAGAGACAGAGATAGTTGCCGCCTCGGCGAAAATCACTGGAGGTAATTAAATTACAAACGCTCGGCTGCCGCGGTCGGAAATAATTTGGCGGCGACTGCTGCTGCTTGTACTGGGCTCCCTACGCTCTCTCTCTCTCTCCCTCTCGCGCTCTCCATCTCGCTTCTCTGGGCGGCTCGGTTTATCGGTCGAGGACACGGTACAGGAGAAAGAGAGAGAGAGAGAGAGAGAGAGGAGAACAGGTACTACGACGAGGCTATATTTGTTCGCTGCGGTTCTGCTGCGTGGCAACGGCGAATATTGCGCACAAGGGTTTCGGAGAGATTTTCAGAGAGCCGATTCGGACGAATTTGATATGATTGTTTTCGGACGGTTGAAATGGGAAGCGAGAGACGTTTGGGATGTTAGTTTAAAATTCGACGGTGTTGGTATAAATTAAATTATATAGAGAGTGGCTGTGGGAGTGAATTGTTAAATAGGAGGAAATAAATTAACTTTAGGACCGTGCTTGTGCGTTTAGAATTATAATATCGAAGATTCAGGTTTTCATGGAAAATAGATGTTTTCTTAAAAAGTCGTATTGGATTGACGAAAAAAAAATGTTACTTTTTAAAATAATTTTTAATTTATCATAATTTTGTTATTTTAATGTTTGAAACATACAAATAACTTGCATAAAAATATAGACATATTTTACTACTGGTTGAAATTTTTATAATTACTTAATTAATTGTTTGAAGTAATTTCCTGCCTTTGTAAATGTCAATCGAAATATCGTCATTCAATGTCATTTTACTAAAAGGTAATATCATTAAAAGGTGAAATTCATAATATTTCGAAACTAAATACCGTAATCAGAAATTCATTTACCATCATTTAAAATCGAAAATCTAATTGTGAACCCGAACTGTCATCAAAATTTCAACTTTCCGAAATTTTACAGTAATGAAATTACAAAAGTTCAAATTTTTCAAAGCAAAGCCAGAATTCGCATCAATTGCTCCATCCAAAGTTTTGAGAATCCACTTAAAGTGAGATGAGTGAGCACACGCCCAATAAACAGAAGAATACGGGTAAGACAAACACAGGAATTACTTACCTCACTGCATCTCGCGTTTACGCTTGTTCTTGCTTATACAAATACCGTTAATCTTGAAATGAAGTTAAGTGTATCTCACAATTTTGCTCTAATTTGAAACGAATTACATCGGATTCACGAGGTATATAACAGTTCTATACACGCAGCAGTTTTTACGGGTAGCTTCGTGCACACCACGAACGGCTGTTATTGCGGCCTCGGGATACGAGGGGTGGAATTTCGAGAAGTTTTCGGTATATTGAGAAAGTTTTTTGAATTAGCTTTGAATGCAAGCTATTTGTAATTTAAAGCTGAGAAAGTTTTAACTTGAGTGTGGTTATTAGCTCCATCATGTTGCTTCTGTTAATTATTTGATTTATTCCATAAATATAGAAATACGTATTTATAATATATAAATTGACAAGAGATTTCTATCTAAAGTCTTATTCCTTTTGGAAAAACATCTAATGTTTTTTCTGAGCAAAATTTCGTTAACCAGTATTCTTCAATCGTATCACATAAAGCAACCGAGCTGCCGCGTTGATTTCTATTGTTATCGCAAAATCCATGAATTTCGAATGGATGGTCATGACGTACGTACAAGCAATGTCGTATTTTTTTTCCTTCAATCAGGTGCGCGTATAGCGTGCATCAGCTCTCCTAGTACTTTAAAAAAGTAAATCGAATTCACCAACATTTCCTACTTACCCTCCAAGAAAAACATTTCCCTTCCACGGGGCCGAGCGCACTTAATTTTAATTCGTCTGGGTGAAATATTTTCCTAGCGGAGAGCCCGAAACTTTGACTTCTCGGCCTCGCAAAGCGTTAATCCCGTAGGCGCTTGCCTCGTAAAGCCGTATATACCCTTACCCCCTACTTCTCCTAAGGTGTCAAATTCAACTCGGAACTTTTTCCCTTTAAAACAAGTTTTCCCTTTTAGCGCTCGCGCAACGCCGCCCTCTAAATTTGCTTCCATTCTGTTTTACTTTTCGCGCCCTCTAGGCAAAGCTTCGACCCTATCAAGTCCGACGTCGCGCGACTTTCGCGTTTCGAGCCAAAAGACCGTTGCTGCCTTGCGGATGAGCTTTTGCAAGCTCAGAGCACTGTTTTCTCTGGCCAAAGGTTCGATCTTTATTATATCGGGTGCTTTTGATTTGTTAGATCTCAAAGTCCTTTGATTAAGACTGTTTTCTTCAAAGTTTTTCTTGGGGAAGACTTGAAAGTGAAGAAGGGAAGTTAGATTTTAAATATTAATCGAATTTTCGTTTTTTAGATATTAATAATAAACTGTTTAATTTTAGTAATAAACAATTTTTTTAACTTTTATTAATAATTCGCTGAATCAGTTTTACGAATTTAGGTTTTCATTATAGATCTCCAACTTCTTTTAGAATTTAATTCAAATTAAATAAAAGAAAAAATCTTTAGCATAGATTATTTTCGGTTTTTTAATGATTTTTACTATCACATATTTTCATTTTTTTAATAAGTATTTTAATAATTCTAGGCAGAAACAATTCATGGCCAGCATTTAAATCAATTAAGTATAATATTATGTTATTACTATTCTTCTATACAAAAAGCCACTCTATTCAAATCATTGTATAATACTGAAGCTTGAATCTTAATCCTATTCTATATAGCCTAAGTAACCACTTAACCTAAAAAACTACCGCCTTGCACTCTGACCTGAATAAAAGTCAAAATCTCAAAAAGTTAAGGAAAACCCAGAATTTTGCATTTCTCGTTATTATTCACCACAAGGAAGCAGTATCTACGTATACACGTGTGCGCTGAGTCGATACTGCGCGCCCTTAATACGCAGCGTACGTCTCAGCCTGGAATGGAAAGGTGGTCCGTTTGGGGCAAGGGTCGAGCGAGAAATGCAGACACGGATCCGACGGTGTATGCATAATATTTGCCGAGCCGGCGCCACCGCCGGTGAAATTAGAAACACGCTAAGCCGCTTTTCTTATCAACTATGCGCCGCTGAGCGAGGACCGCTGGGTATATATTCAACCAGACTCTATCGACTGTGGCCGACTGTCGCTCGCGTGCTACGAGGCTTATGCAGCCCCGTTAATGAATAAAGAAACAAAGATTGTTTTTTTTCTTCGTGAATTTAATTCTAAGGTACGGCTCCAAAAGTGAATAAGAAAATGTGGAAATATGGAAGAAAAAGAAAAAGACCGTTTACTAAATTAAAAGTATATGACTTGCTAAAATTTTTTTAGAGTTTGAAAAATGGAAATGATTTTCTGTTCTGTTTACTTGGGCTGAGTATACTGTTTTACTTAGGCTCAGATTAGGACCTTTTAATCTTTTTGATTAGACTGTCACTATTAAAAATCAATTTTGCGTACGGCTGCTTTCTGCTCTTTACTAAACTATCCCTACTTTTCCACGTCTCACGTTAAAGTGTCGCAGTATCGATGCATATAAGCTAGCGATACACGTCGCCGAGGCGTATATAAATTTGCGATCGCGATTTCCATCGCGGTCATCCATTCAGCCGACGGTCGTTTACTTACCTTCGAACGGCAGATCAATCACCTGTTTTATGGAGGACCGCCCATCCATCAGCCGGGCAGGATGGATTTTTGCTCGCGCCTTTACGCAAAATTGACTAATACGCGTCAAAGATTTGTAAGTCGGCGGTCTTAAAGGCGCAACACTTTACAAGTCGCGCAAGATAAAGCGTTTTTTATGATCTAACTAAAAATGATGTGCATACTTTTTTCTCTTTTTTAACATCATTTAGTTCACGCAATATCTGAGTTTTTTCTGGGAACTGGATGCTTCAAATTTGGCGTAGAACCGTGTTATTTTCAGTAATCATAAAAACAAGTCACAAACCGCAAAAATCAATCATTTATCTCTGTCAATACGAAATCAGTGTTTATTGTTCTAATTAAAATTCGAAATGTTCAATCCTCGAATAATTTCAACTAAAAAAAATCTGGAAATTTTTCGATAATGAAGTTCATTCAAATCACAACCTTCGACTTTGATTGCGCGCGACGTTTTTAACGAATGTCCCTTGTCATCGATGATTCTCGACTTGCACGTGTATATCCACTGCCTCTCTCTCTCTCTCTCTCTCTCTCTCTCTCTCGCTGGTTCTCTCTCTCTCTCTCTCTCTCTCTCTCTCTTCAGATGAATCAACTGATGAAGTCCGACTGTTCACCGCTGGAACGTGGAACGAATTCCGAGAGAGCTCCGCTGGTGCGCCCAGCTAACAAAAGCGTTCTCCCCGTAGCCGCGCATGCCACGGCATTATACGATATTAACAGGAGGGGCAGAGAAGAGGTGGGGGCAGCTAATTGAATAACAATAAATTTGCATCCGCGCATCTCGGAGCCTGCGGTCGCGGAAATTTCCCGTCGGACTATGGCCCGCGGCCGCAGCCTCCTCCCTACGCTCTCCCCTCATTTCATAATCGCAATGCAAACTGCGTTTGGTTTGCGGGCGTCATGTACGTCCAGCACTCTGTGCTTGACTAGCTTGACTGACGTCTGTCGGCTGTCTGTCTTATCTTTGCCAGAGATAGGGAGGGAGAGGGAAAGAGAGTGAGTGAGTGAGTGAGAGAGAGAGAGAGAGCGCCGAAGGGTTGATGTGTATTCATGTGTTTGATGTGTCTGAGGAAAAAATTAGCGTAATTACTGTTGTAGCAGTTTTACGTTCCAAAGATGAGATGCATCAGACTCAACCTTAGGTTTCTACAGATTTTAACGTTTATATTTGTTTAGCACTTAAAATTAAAATTACTTATAATAGTATAAGCATTTTAATGAGCTTATAAGAGTCTTATAAAAAGCTTATAAGAATAAAAGACAGTAAGTAGATTGTACGTACGTAAAAGTTTGAAACTACCGATTTTTCATTCAAATTAAAACTAGTATTTTACTACAAATTTTGCTCGAAAATTGACTTGTAATAACGTTAAATCTCTCAAATATTTTGGCAACTAAATTAGATTATCATAATAAATATTTCTACGAAAGTGTTATTGTAATTTTTTGAAAAATAAAAAATGTAGTATGTAGTTTTTAAAAATTTTTTTTCGATTTAGCCAACATTAGTATTATAATTAAGAGCATGTCGTAGCGGTATATCGTATGCACTAATTTTGTTTATACTGGAACAACTGCATTCTTATTATTATTTCATGAGCTGAGCGCCTAGCTATTGTTACTACAAAGTCAACAAATCCATTAGATTTATTTAAAAATTAATTATTTCAACAAAAACCTGGAAATACAAAGCTGCCTAAATTTTAATATAAATGCGTTTTTGTTATACGATCGTCACAGATTTTTATTATTAAAAGCTAAATGAGATATTAAAAACAGCATTAACTAATGATCTCTGCAAAAGAAAGACAAGAAAAGCACAAATAAAATTGATGTATTCATACCCGATTACTGTTGAACATCTGTTTTAAAAATTTGTTGAGTGTTTCATAAAATTTAAATGTAAAAATCATTTTCAATTTTGTTGAAAAAATGAAAAGGTTAAAAAAATGTATAAGGACAATAGATAAAAAAACATTAATAATAAATTAACAGTTAAAAAGATCAAAGGAGCCAGAAACAAGTTTAAAATGAGCAACGAAGACTAGAATTGTACATCAAGACAATTAACTGTCAACTTAATATCAACGCTATATATATATATATCTAGCAAATCAGTTGACCATCAATACAAACATTAGAACTAGCTGCGTTACCTATGAAAATTAATTGAAACTAATTAGAATATCCAATCGATAATTAAGTATTCTATGTTATCAAGTATGAATCATCAACTACTACCAATACGAGTTTTATTTAAAATTTCTTTTAATCTATTTAATAATGGTGCATAACTTGCTTGTAAATTGTTAATACCTTCTTTTTTGTTCATTGCGTTGCTTTGTAAATGTATATGAAGCATCTCAGATAAAATACGTTTGTGCCAATTACTTTCTCTGTCAAGTATTTTAAAATTATCAAAATACAATGAATGTAATTCTTTTTCAATATGTTTATTAATAACAAAATTAGAACCTTTCTTTTTTAAATTGCGTTTGTGTTCTGAGATCCTCACACTTGACTTTCTTTTTGATTCACCTATATATAGCTAGCATCACATTGTTCACACTCAATTTTGTAAACTATATTACATTGTTCTTCCTTACTACTTACGTTTTTCCCTCTTTTTATAAAGGAGTTTAAACAACTATTGATCCTCGGTAAAAACCTTATTCCAAATCTCTTCAAACTAGCAGCTACGTTTTCGTAAAAATTCTTTATGTAAGGTAAACTTAAATTTGTAAAATATTTCTGATTACTATTATTGCTATTATTAATATTATCATTACTTGGTGGTCAATTTAAGTGAGTGTGGATTCTGTTATTAATATGATATTCTATAAATCTTTTAGGATAATTATTATCAATTAAAAGTTCAGTAACAAGTTTAAGGTTTTTGTTATGAACATTAATATCAACATTAGTATTGTTTAAAAGATGCCACTCTTAGTAAATAATATCATGCTACTTGCTAATATCTATGTCTTCTTCAGTTTTTGAATAGTAACCTAAGATTAATAAAATTGCCTCGAATATTATGAGACGATGTGAGATGACAATAGTTAAAATACATGAATAAAATAATTCTGAGATGATTAATTCCTATTCCACACCAAAATACCAAGAAAAAACATAAGGTCGGAAGTAAGCCCGAACAATAGCAGCGGACTGCAAACAGCTTTCATCTCCGAGACCCGGGCGAATCGTCGTCATCAGGCCGAGAGCCTGAGATGCGCGTCACGGAGCCGCGCGCGAATGACTCGCGGGGTTGTCTTTCTCTTTCTTCCCGAGAATCGCACTTTTCTCTTCTGCCCGATAAAAAATAGCCGGAGCTTCGCGCGGGGCGAAATGGGAGATATAGCCCCGGGAAATGATTATAAATGAAGCCATCTCCGGCGCGCGCGCCAGAAACGAGGAAAGTCGCGACAAAGTAAGAAGAATTGGCGACGATGTCAAAAGTAAGGGAGGCGTATTTACAACGCCCTGGAAATTGGATCGGCACGCTGCGTTGAGCCGGTTTTTGCTAGAGGAAGTTAAGATTGAGACTAGCAAGATTCAGCGGAACTGATTTGACGATTACGTCTGATTGGGATGAGGGGGGAGGGGTAGCATCAAAATTCAATTCTCATCTGGTGTAGTGGAGAGCTCGATTTTAGTAAAATGTTTTTCAGTTAATTCTACTATAAGATACTTTGTTATAGTTTTTATTAGAATAGTATTTGATAATAATTTGCAAACGAACATTCTTATCACCTTTAATAAAATATACTAAAGTATTATTTTTTGCTCATACTATATACTTTATCTATACTTTTATGTTGCTTAAATAATAAGAAATAAAACAAAATATGATGTACGATACATTCTAAATACACTCAAATAATCTGTTAACATTTTTTGTTTGTTACTGAATTATGTGTTAAACAAATAGAGAAAAATATATCAATTTAACAGACACTTAGTGCGTGAATTTTAAAAGTATCTGTAAAAAACAATTTTGATAAAGATATAATGTTTTACATTAAAAATATGTAAAGAAAATTCCTTTTCAGCAGTCTGGATTAAAAAATTGGTAGCTTAAAACATTTGAACAGTTTTCTTATCTCAACAAATATAAAATCATAAATTTCTAGCAAAATGATTATTCTAGTCTTTAAAAATAGTACCTAATAGTTCACGATGGTGTATTTTATAGAAACCGCATCTTCGATAACTACAAATTCCTTATAAAAGTTCAAGAAACTCGAAATTATGCGAAAACTTTTCTTCAGGTGTGGATCGCCATACCTCGACTCTTACTACTTATGTCTCATTCTCTCATATTGCGCGTAGCATCATGCCGCAGAGTAATTCTGTGTTTCGGTGCATCGCACCGCCGGATGACCGAGTCATACGAGCTAGGTACGCGGCCTGACGATTTATTGCCGCCAGCCCCTGCAAAGCGGCTAAGCAAGGAATTTCTCTCTCTCACCCTCTCTTTCTCTCACTTACTCACTCTCTCGGAGGTACGCTTTTCTTTTGCCACCCCCGTCGCGTCGTTGGATGAAGTTGTGCCTCCGTCTTTGACAAATAGCCAGAAAATATCTTGCGCCTGTGCTTGTTTTATTAGAGATATTGCAAGAATTAGGGTCTCGTGGATTGCAAAGCGGACTCCATTGTATTCTTTTCCAAGAATTTTTTGCGTCTTATTTGTGTCTGTATGCGTGTCTTGAGCAACCTAAAAAATATGACTAGTTTCGTCAATAAGGAATCTCTTATTAATATTTTAACATCGAGTAGCAAAATATAAAAATGAAATAATCATAGTTTTAAGTAATTTATAAAACATAATTTAATAAATGTTTATATAACTTTTTTCTTTTGTTTTGTTGCAGGTGAGTTTCATTTTTTATTATGCTCTCTATGACTCTTTATTACGTAAGTATTACTGCATGCGATTGTATATTATATACATAGTTTACGTATATCAACTGTGTCCCCTGAACTATTGACTATCAAGAAAACATTACTCTCCATGGGAAAAAATCAGAAAATATTTTCTAAAACGTTGTATGTTAGATACATTGATAAATTTTTTCATATTTCATAGTACCTTTTCGAATTGTCTATATATCAATGTTATTTTGTTAGTCAATAGTTCTCAGACTATCTGCAAAACTATTGCGGTAATTAAATTGTACATCTAGTGTATAATTTAAATAATTTAATATTTTACAAACCACAAGCATTGAGAAACTGAACGACAATATCAATTAGGTTTAAGATTGTCTTCATTTTTTAAGTAAAAATTAGTCACGAGTTCTGTAAAAATTAATCTGATTAGCGATCGCTTCGAGCACTGCGCTTAAAAGGCTGACTCTTTGATTGCCATGTCGCAACAATCATTTTCCTTCTCCTTTCTTTTTTATGCCTTTCTCTTTTTCTGCCTCCGATCGTGTTCGTATAAAGCTTTGTTTGCCCGCGTGTCTGATGGGGAAACTCCGACGACATTGACACCGATCGAGGTATATCGTGCACGCGCAAGAATATATTAAACGTCACTTGCAAGCGCCCCGGGGCATCTTCGAGCTACGAGAAGGGATTACGGCAGACATGCAGGTATTTTCAATTCACGACAAAATCGTGCTGCTGGATTATATAGAATGAATTTTCGAGTTACAAAAAATATGAATGATACATTTGAAATGTTATTAATAACTTGATTATATTCTATTTAATAAGTACTTTTAGTAAGTTAGAGGAAATTCTAAAAAAATGATAAAATTATCTAAGAAATATTTAAAAAGATTTTGATCGTAACGTTCTTTTTCATGTTCAGTCATTAAAAGCTCAAATTTAAATAACGCAATTTAATAATACGGCGATTTAAAATTAACAATGTGTAATTAATGAAATCAACTACTGTTTCGAAAACACAAGGAATAAAATTCAAAATTTCAATATTCACCCAAATATTTGAAATCAAAAAGTTTTCGAATCCTTGCGAACGCGGCAGCCAATGCAATGAACTAGTCGATGCGGTCGGGCGCGTGATGCGCCATAATGAATAAGAATTAACGACAATTCGATATCGCAGAGCGCGCGCAGCGTTGCCAGGCACTAATGAACCATAGAGTGGCGCGCACCCGCGCGAAGGCACCCAAGGGGTGGAGTCGTTTTGCATAAATTATATATATGATACGTCGAATGGTGTCCCAATGTTTAATAAGAATTTCAAATATGAGTTAATGCGAATGTTACATATTTCGTGGATGTAAATAAAAGGACCACCAAATATTTTATAATTTTGTGAATTAAATAATTTTAAAATATTGTTAGCTATATAAAATGGTATGGTTATAAGAATATATTATATATTATACAACTAGTGCGTGAAATAAAAGTTATTTTTTGATGGTTTATGTATTATTGTTATTGTAGGATCTGTATAAAGAATGAAAAATTAAGAAGAATGTGCAGGTAGTGAAGAATCCGCTTATTAGTTGAGTCAGAGGCACCGCACTAAAAAATGGATCGTAAAATTATAAAGTTATTGTTAACACATTTAAACAGATCCACAAGTATTACCTTCTTAAATATACTTCTTTAATAGCGATTGTGTTGGCTATTGTCGAACATAATATGTTTCATTTCATTAGACATGGAACTATTTAATAGCTATCATCCAAATTTCTTGAGAAAAATTAGCACGTTGAGCATTAAATCCCGCGTCGGTTTTGACCGTCGTGTGTGGAGCAATGCACTTTACATACCGATCTTTACTACCTACACCGTGAAATATAATACTAGCTTCGAACGCATATTTTCTTACGCACCTGTTTTATTCACGCGCAATCAAAATAATTTATATTGTCAATGATAAAAAGTAATAATTTATTTGTTTTATAAATCATATAGCGCTAGGTTACTAATTGTTTAGGTACTCTTATTAAACTTATAGGCAATAAATTGTTAATGTATTATCGAATAACTGTTTAAAGTGATAATATTCAATTATTTCCAAAAAATTTGCAAGAGTGCATAAAAACGATCATTCTTATTGTTCTTGTTACCTGCAATTTTCTCAGAACCATTTCATCACAAGTATTGATACATATTCTGCATTAAAATGATATCAGCCCGTCATACAATATCTTTCACAAGCAATGACGTCATTGTCTTGTAATTTCAAGAGACCTTTCTACTTAAACCAGCCAAGAATTCTGTTAAAGAAGTTATTGATTTTCACAAGATTGAATAATCAAAGAATCAATAAAATAAAAGCGTTTGATCTTAATTACAAAAAAGAGGATCTGAAAATGTCAGCTTGTAATTGCAAAACATAATTAGATCACTACTTTCATCTTTCAACTTTGCAATATGCAGTATACCTATCTCTTGTGTCCCTTTGTCCACCTACGTGCCTAGAAAATTGTGCGTCGTCTTCTTGGCAGGCGGGACTCGAGATTGCTTTTTGACGCGAGCGCGCGCGATCGTCACGAAATTAATATTGGGACTATAGGGGCGCTCGACGACATCTGCATCGTAATTTTCCACGCGGCAACTTCAGTCGGCAATTTTAGTCCGAGAGTGTCAGAGAGCTCTTTGTTTCGCGCATGCGATGATGAGAAGTTCATTACGATGAGATAGCTTGTGTATATATTTTGCGCCGTCGCTGCGTTCGAACGTTCGATGAATATCGAAGCACCTGCCTCTGCAGCAGCTTTTCTTGAAGCTTGTAACTCTTTGAGCTGAGAAATAATTCTATTGATGTAATATCGTGCTCAAATGAAATTCCAGTCGGTAATAGTTGCATTTGAACTTATAAACATTTGAATAATTTACTTTTCTTTGATAACTTATCTTAAAGAGCTCCGTTCTATTTTATTTTTATCAAAAATTAATTTTAAATAACGTACTGAACAAAAAGTATTTTCAATTATTTTACATCAATAACCTGCAGACAGGTGCTTTGCAAACTTTTTCATAATGACGGCTGGCATTTTTAAATTATTTGTAACTTTGAAATTCTTGCAACTCTCAATTTAACAGTCAGCCACTATTTAATTAAGAACGATCAGAAATATTTTCAAAAACTAGGATATCCAATTCTAGTGCAACTATTCTCCGTAATAGAGCAATATTTCTCTTTATTAAAAAACGTAAAAATAAAAACAGAACAATTTCAACAAGGTTCGACGATCGAAAATTGAAATCACGAAAAATTCGAAAGTCAGACAAAATAAGCCGTTACATGAAACATAATCAACGCACCTAAAACATGCCTAAAAGCCAATTGAGACAAACGCTGCAGCCTATAGAGACAAGGGGAAAAGAACTTGATTAAATTTCACTCGATTAGATCGAGGACTTTCGCAATTTTATTCGACATACTGTGTGTTCCCATTCTTCCCATCCATCCCTTCCGTACGGCTTTCCCATATTTCTCTGTTTCATTCTCTCTTGAGTTTTTAACGCGTGATCGCACCCATTCCTGAGCGTGAAGGACATAAGCGTGTGAATGTATACGCCTGTATTGACATTCGTATAAATGTGTAAAAGGGTAAGCATGATCAAGTGTGTAGATACTTGTAAGAAATTCAAACAACAAATACCCATGTAAGTAATTGTAAGAGTATTTGAGTACATACTTTCGAGCAAGTGTAAGCACAGGTATGCATATTCACATCGCAGTTTTATTTCTGCAGTTTTATCATTCTTTGTATACTTCTGCCTCTTATTTTTTGGATTCATGTGCCCATTTCGGATGATTTAGCGCGATTGCACGTGGACCTGGAAATTGGTTTGTTGGACTAGAGAAAAAATGGACAGAAGGGGTGGGACAAACGCATCAATACTTGAATGTAATTTCTTCATTGGTAATCAAACGGATGTATAAGAGAAAATAAGAAGAGAGTGAAAGAGAGCGAAATCTGTATTTGCGCGTATGAATCTAATTGAATTTCTGCTTCGGATATGGACGTTTATTTACCTGACTGCATGAGATATTATAAGCTTTAAAATAGTACTGATTCCGGAATAAGCACACCCTGGTGTGGATCATGCTCTGAGCTATTAAAATTTTGTGAAAAAACGTTTTTAAAGGAGAAATACATAAATAAAACGTATTGAAACTACAATATTCCTCCACTTCAAAATCAAGTACTTCAACCTACTAACTCTTACCAAGTTTCGAATTGTTGCAACTTTCAAATATGCACATTGTATCGAAGACTGAATTGCATTAACTACTCTAAATAAATACACACGTATCGAGAAGCATCGATTTATAAAATATAAAAAAATATGTAGATTTATTTTTTGCCTCGAAGTTTATTGTTTCTTTTACGTTGAATCCGTTTATACCTTCAGAAAAATATTTTTGGAGCAAAAAATAACAGGTATTTATAAACTGTTTAAACTAAAAATTTTTTCTTTTCAAAAAACCTTTAAAAACACATCATATGCATTTGTATACGTTTTAATTATTTCTAAAACACATTTTCCGAAATAACCTTAAAGTAATAAAAGCCATTCTTCGCAATGAAACCACTACACCCCACGCCATCAACACTAGACCCCCATCTCTTAGCGTAAAATACGACGATGCAGAGTCAATAAGCGCGGTAATTCAAGTGCGACTGCATTTCGCTCGCCCTTAGAGCTGCACTCCGCGAAACAAAGGTGGGCCACACCTTAACATATATATGTGTGTGAGTTTGTGTATACTTCAGAATTGTCCTCGAGATGGTCGGATTCCAGAGGCGGTGGAGAGGGCTGGCAATATCCAGCGTCTTGAGGATGAATCCTCTTCTGAAGGGCTCCCTCGAGGATAGCCCACGGATTAAGTAGCGCGTTGCCGATGGTTACACGTAATGGAGCGAGCGAGAGCGAGCGGAGTATTATATATACCTCTCGGCTCTGACTATGTGTTGAGCAGCTAGGAAATACGGCGATTCATTTTTACAGAATAATATTTGAGACTTTATGGAGAGCTGGATGTGAAACGTAATTATTAAATCAAATAGCAAAAGAAAGTTATCAGAGTTTGAGTGTTTATTTTATGATTATTAGTGTAAATCGAGGGAAAATATTAAGAGTTAAACAAACACTGGATTATTACACCGTTTTATCTTGATTTGGAAGCGACTACCGTGAACCTTGAAAGTTAAAATATTGAATTATAGAAGTATGAAAAATTAATTTTTCAGAAAGGCAAATACTAAATATTACTTTCTGAGAAGCTCATCATCCCAGGAAAATGGACGATTTTCATTGTTTTAAATTCAGCCCTGAATATGCAAATTCAAAATCCGCAAGTACAAGTAATCCTTCGAAGATCAAAATTGGCGCTCCAAAACATTATTACCATATTTCCCTGAGAGGCAGCACGCGCGCGCATGGCAAGCGCTAAAATCGTCCACTTTCCAAACTCTATACCGGCGAGGCACTAAAACGCCGGCGACGCTCGACTTAGGGCAAGGCACTGAGAGAGAGAGAGCAAGAGAGAGGGAGAGAGAGTGAGAGACAAGAACTTACAGAACTGGGCTATATACACAGACACGATGGCGAGGCGAGGCACTCAAGATGCTGAGGCACGTCGAGCCCCTTCATATAGCCTCCATAATCAACTGCATACCGCAGTGTTACCGCGCCGCGCTTACTCTCGCTCTCGCATATGAATGCGCGCACGTGTGTGCCGCCTACTAAACTGAATAGGAGGAAGAGAGAGAGAGAGAGAGCGAGAGAGAGAGAGAGAGAGAGCGAGAGAGAGAGAGAGAGAGAGAGAGCGAGAGAGAGAGAGAGAGACCGATCCGCTGGTAAGAAGAGTATAGCACGCAGCCGGCGACGCACGTGCACCTGATGCGCCTGCTGATGTTTGCTCGTACGCGCCAGGCTCTTCAGGATGCTTCAAAAAAATCATCGGCGACGTGGTGACAGCATTTTTCACGACATCTGTTAGATTTGGAAGGGTGAAAAGAGGCCCACTAATAACATATGGAGAATTTACTCTTCAAATTATATATTATTAAGTTGTAATATACACTTTTTAAAATATGTTTTATATGTATCTTTTAAATAATGTTATAAATATTATGTACGAAAGCAAATATTATATGCATTTTAATGATTAAAAGAAACGTTCTTGCTTTAATCTTTAAAAATCAGATGCAAACGTTGATAGATTAATTATAAAACTAAAATATATTAATAGTGGTTAAAAAATGTTATTTTATGTAAAGTTTTGGCTTTTTGAAATTAATATATTTTCATTTCTCTTGTGATAATATTTGATCAAAGAAACAAGTTTAAAAAATTTTTCTACTATTAAGGTTTTTGATAAGCTTGTTTAGTCAACGAAAGAAAATGATATTCCTTGCAATAAGAGAGTCTATATAATAAAAATTATAAAAAAATTAACGTTTTTTTTTAGAAATTTTTAATATTTAAGTTTATTTTTGTCTATAAAATATTTTCGACAATCAAAAGAGCACAAAAAATTATGTTCTTATTCTACTATGATAATAACTTTATGTAGCCAAAAATCGTTTTCTGCCTACCTTCATTTTACAACTATGATGAGTTTATAAGTTTATGTCCATTTATTTTGGACACGTTCATTTTCTAAGAATAATTTCTAAAATATTTTTGTCACAATTGTAATTTATAAATGAATGTCAACATATTTTATAATCATCAATTCCATAAATCTCTTTACTCCTGGAGGACGGCAAAAAACTTTCAACAAAACTTACCTTCTCCCATCTATACCTTTATACTCGGAAGCAAAGCTCATTGGCGGCGTCTGCTCGTAATATTTCTTGCTCTTGCAAAAGATCTGATATCTCTTTCCATCCCTCCCCCCCCCCCCCCCCCCCATCCCACTCTCTCACTCTTTCTCTCGCAGTTACTCGGGGCGACATTACCCTGATTGGACCGCAATTTCTCGGCGCGTCTTACAGCGGCGGTGGCGGCAGAGCCCGGCTTCCTTAGGAGACGGCCGATTAATTAGCGCTCGTACTACTAAATCGGATTAGGTATCGCGCTCTCGCAATCCGGACGATGGCGGAATCTTCCCCGGGGCGCGCGCGCGTGCCCGCGCACGCGTGCAGTGCTATATGTTTGTACGTATGTGTGTGTGGATACGGTGAAGATGTATCGTGGCCGCTCGGATAACTGCGCCGTCTCCCGGCTCCATTTGTACGCTCGTGCCTTTCCTTTTCACTGTTTCTTTGTTGGCCCTTCTTTTTGCGTCAGCTGGGTTTATTTTAAAAATGAGATAGTTGACGCGCTTTATAAATGGCGAGCTGAGGAAAGCAGTATGCGATGCTGGGAGGATATGTTTTTCAATTTTTGGACTTGATAAATGAATAAAGTTTCAAATATGAGATTCTATTGTTTTCAAAGTAGATAGAAGATTGCAAAAAATTAGAATAGATATGAATGGAGGTTAAAATAATGGAAAATAAAATGTTTCCTAAATGTAATTTTACAGTGTGGTGAACCGTATAACAAGGAATGATAATTTTGGGTGAGTGATAATTTTCTTTTGCCGTTAAGTTTATTTATTATAATAGCTGTTAAGATAAATTAACCTTAGAATGTTTGTTTTTTGTGTTTTGAATTCTTTGAAATACATTAAACGATACAGAAAATTTAAAAAGTAATACACAGCGAGAAAATAATTTAATTACTTTAACTGGGAAGATTCTATCAGTTGCAAGTTAAAATTGTTCTTCTCCCCTTTGAAATAATGAAAAAATTGACTAGTAATTAAAACTGTCAGACTTCAAATTGTTAACTAGTTAAAACTCTCGCTGGAATTACTTTTGATTTTTTTTATCAATACAAAGCTTTTTCTTTAAAAAAGCAAAATGATTTTTTAATTTTTATAATATCTTTCTGAAATGCCAATTTTAACGGAAAGCAGGAGTTTCATAACTAAATAAAAAATTAACTTAAAAATTGATTCTGGATCATTATTATTATGTATTGGGAAGCTATAACAGTGTAGTTCTTGAATTAATAAGTAAGTTTTAAAATGAATTATTATCATGATTATTAACTTGTTCGTTGCGACTTTTTCTGTCATTAAAAATTAGTGGTTTTACTCCAGTTGAATGACATGAATCGCGTGTTACAAAAAAATGAAGACAGAGATTAAAGGACAAGAAAATCACAAGCTAAAGTCAATCCAAAAGTTTCATTTTAACAGGATGGGTCCACAAAAAAGTTTGTGAATTGGAAAATGAGTCTGAGATAGCATTCTTAGCGGGGCCTCCTCCGTTCAGCTGGGTGGCTTTTATCTGACCCACATTTTAATCGCACAACTTGGGCAACATTCGCTTCGATAATATCCAAACCTCAAACACGCTCACTTCTTTCTCTCACAATCTATACCTTTCTTTTACTCTGCAACTAAATCCACGAGCATTTTATCGCGTTTACACTTGTTAACTTATGGCGAGAGAAAATGAGTAGGCAGATGATAACACCCCGGTATTTTTACTGATTAATTACATCCTGCTCTTCTGAAATATCGAATTCTAATAAGGAAATTAACAAAGTTTTCTGTAAGTTTAAGAGGAAAGAGTTTTAGACTTACATTTATTATCGAAGAGATTTATTATTCTGTAGAAAAAACGCGATTTTTCAATAAGTGAACATTTAGTTTCATGAAATATTAATTAGATTGAAAAGAATATTTTTAACTTTTGAACTTTACTACTGTTGTCTCGACGATAATCAGGAAGTATGACTGTGAAGGTGTTGGAGTCACATCTATATTTATGCTTTTATTAGCTTCAAAACTTTAATTTAATAATTATTTCAAATCACTTAAATTCTATCAATTTAAGCCTAAAAATTACAGATTCATAAATTTTCTAAAGCCCAATATAATGAAACTCGCTTTTTAAAACATAATACAAATACCAAAGCAATCTAAACAATTACAGCTCAAAAGCCATTGTTCTTAATTCCTCAAATTCCAGGCACGAACTCCCGCCAAAAAAGAGAACGCCGAAAGAATTCCATCGTGGAATCCTCGCATCTCCATCTTCTTCCCTTCCTCCCGAAATGCTTCCCGCTACACACAGCGCGGCGATTAATCACTCGAGCCGTGAGACGTCCGTCGGCCAATAATCATCAGTCAAACGCGTCCGCGCGTAAGACGCGCGTCAAAAGCGCGTCGACGATTTCTAGCTGACTCGCGCGGATCGCCAAAACAAGCGCGCCTGCGTTTGTCAGAGCGATCGGACAGCGCGCCGGGTGTCCATCTTTCATTGTTATCGCTAATGGACGAACTTTTGGTCCGGCGGAGACGACGACGACGACCTCCCTAGCTGTGGAGGCAACGCCAGGGACTTTATTTCCTCCTTTCACGAGTTTCGCCGGCTACGATGCCGCGTATCCGACTATATACGGCCGATGAAGCTGGCCTGGCTAGCGTGTACAGTACGAGATGCAATGGGATTCGTTGGATTGATATCTGTTAGTTGTTGGGAGAAAAGTAACGCCTCGGTGGAATGTTAAATGATGTTTTTTTGGCATCATTGAAATCGATGTTTTAGCCCTGTCACAATTTTAAGTTTTATTCTAGATTTATCAGTTTGATCGAGACCAGAAAATAACTTAGGGAAGAATTATAGAAGCAGACTGCTGAGGTCAAAGAGATATTTAAACAGTCATTATTGTTAAAGTTTGAAAGAGATATTGAAGTTCTTTGAAGTTTCGGGATCTATATTCGTTACAAAATTAAATGGTTCTAGATTTTCCGAAATACTTTCTAGTTGTTTGTAAGTGATAAAGAATGTTAAGTTCGAAAACAAATTAACATAAATTAAGTTGATAATGTCAGTGAATTTCACTTTTAAAAATTATTTATAGTGCTTATTTTTAAGTGCAGGTACACCTTCTTTAATAGTTGGATTAGTTTAAATTTTATAATTTTTTAATTTGACCACTAATTTGTCAAAACAGAGTAAATTTTTAAACCTAATTTGAAGTAGGTTCGAGCAAAATTATGGAAATTATGTATAAAATTTTAAAAAGTAATAGAGTTTTTGATTCAAATCGTGCGTCAAGTTTAAAAAAAAGGTTTGAAAAATGTTTAAGTTATTTTTAATCTAAAACAAAAAAAACAACTGCATTTATTATATTAACAAAACAAGTAAAAACGTATTCATTATGAGACAATTTAAATTTTCTGCAGAAAAAAATAGTAAATACTTACTAAAATAAGAATAATATTAATGAAAAAATTAATCGAAATTTCGTTTGTCCCAATATCATTTTTGATACAGCACAAACTTAAGTTGTCATTCAGAACTTTTCCTTTTAATATACATCTTGAAAATATAAATACTACTTCTCTAGTTATTAATGTTGAATGTTAACTTAAAATTCTATCAATAGCACAATGTAGATGTAGATGACACACATATGGAAGTAATTTAACAAGCAACTTGAATTTTATTATAATATAAATACATCAACAATTTATAGTTAGTGTGTTATAGCTACACTCGAAAAAATCTTGGGAAGTACAACATATTAATTTGTTAATATTTATTTGTTAAAGGTTACAAAGTGTATTTTGTTAAAAAATTTTGTGTTTAAAACCAAATTAAGTTAAGTAATTACAAAGTACTTTGTAGTTTTTACAATTTTTTTTACACTACCCTTGTAAATATAACAAAAAACTTTGTAGGAGCAACAAATTATATTTTAACCAAGTGCTACTTTGTTAGATTCACCAAGCACTTTTTTGAGTGTAATTGAAATTTTAAGGTAATTTTTAAATATTTTTTATATATTTTTTTATATAAACATCTGTATATTTACTTTTTCATATTTTCTTTTTATTATTATCATATAAATAATTAATTTACCTTTTGTTCGGACTGATAAATTATTTTTCAAGTATTTTATAGTAGTCAGAGAAAAATTTTATTATATTTGTTTGAAGTAATGGACTTTGTTGTCAAATACAATTTAATATTTATAACCTTCATGCTTTCGTCGAGGATTTATAAATCCGTGCTCTGACTGAAAAATCTGAAACTTTTTGCAAAAAAAAAATTTACGATTTGAGATTTTCCGTCACAAATTCGAAGGATTTTCAAAACTTTAAATGACTCACAACTAAAGCGGAATAACGATTTCCTGGTCGCAAAGTTTGATAATAGGTATTTGCATTAAAAATAATATTTTGCTGAAATAATAAATGATGGAGAATATTCATTTTCTTTAGCTTACCATTATTTTATTGTATACAAAGAATGGTAGAAAATGTTAAAATGAAAAAAAAATTTTTAAATTTAAATTTAAATTTTTTAAAAAGCGTATTTTGGCATAGTCAAATGGAATTTTATTGTAGGCATAAAATGCGATTTACAGATTTACATTCCCTAAAATAATTAATTAAATAAGTTCATATTTTTCAAAGTAAAATTTATGAACTTGATAATTTCGTAAAGATTATCCCCAATAACCCAATTTTGATGTACTGCAAGAACCAAAATAGAATACGAATTAAAGTAGCCAAAGCCTCAAGATCAGCCAGAAGCGGAAGGGGCAGTTGGGGGTGAAAAGAAAAAGCACGAGAGATAGACAAGCGTATTCGCGTCGTCGAGTGCGGACGTGAGCCGCGAGTGGATGGTAGTAGCCTCAAGTTGCGCGGGTGCGCGCGAGCGCGAGTAAAGCGCGGAGATCGAGTAGCGGAGGCTGCCGGCGGGGGAAAGTAGGAAGAGACGCGCGCGCGCGCGGCGGATAGAGAGCGAGAGGGAGCGAGGAGAGAGAACTTCAAACCCGTGATTTCCCCCGAGTCTCGGAACCGAAGCGTTTCCGGCGATGCGCTTCTCCGCACCGTGGGGAGAGTTTGATCGCGTGTCCACGCTGCGCGCCTATTGCGCGCAAGCCACCCTCTTCCCCCTCCTCGTTCCGCCTCCGGAGAAGTTGCCCAATCATGCGTGCATGACGAGATTCCGCGCGCTAGCCAGGCAAGCGAGATAAAAAAAGAAAAGGGTGACCTGCGAGGATCGGAAGAGGAAGAGGGGGAGAGGGAGCCTGGAATGCGGGATTAAGACCGCGCGGCGCTACGGTCAGACCGTGCGGTGACGGCTGAGTGGGATTTTTACTTTTTGGAAAATTTTCTGCTAACTCAGTTATCAGAGTAATAAAGTAAATACTTAATAATTAGCAATATTAATTAAATTGTAATAAAAATATCTTTATATCAATTTTTTAAATAATTTATAAATATCAACAGGAAAGAATATTTGGTAATTTAATTATTTTAAAAAAATATTAGTTTTCACTAGCTAAACTTTGACGATCGTCGTATACACCGATTGTAAACATACATTTTTATTAAATACCCCAAAAATTATTTTTATATATTTTTTTAAGAACTATTTCATTATTATTATTGGTTCAGTATTCATTATCATTATTGTTTTCTGTGAAAGCTTTTTTTATTAAAATTAAATAAATTCAATTAAAAAAGAAACTAAAATATCTTTTATTGTAAATATAATAAATATAAGTCCCTTAAACAACTTTATTAAATCATCAAAAATTACTTATCACTAATTTAATAAAAGAATTCAATTATTCACTAAATTAATACAAGAATTCAATTCTGCTACAGGCTTGATCACAGTGTAATCACCTATAACTTCTGCATGGCATATATAAATACAATCATCTTAATTTGCAGTAGGCGGACGCTCTTAATTATGAAATTCCTCATAATTCAAGCCAGCTATAAAGGGCAGCTATACAAAAAGAAGTTCTCGCTTTTCACGGTAAGCGTAATCAGCAACGGGAAAAATGAGAAAGAACGCGAACACAGTCTATAACGCAGAGCGTCGGTTTATAAAATGAGGAGCAGAAAAAATCTAATTCAAGCATAGTCGGCCAAGCGTTAAGGCGCCCGATCCAATTATCGTCTGGTTATTAAATTGTTTTGCCGTTGATTAAGGTCGGCAATACGCGCGAGATAGATGCGCGCGTATTATAAAAATAGGTGTGTGTATGTGTGTGTACACATATATATGTGTGTATGAAATGTATATGTGTGCGTGTATGTATTTTTGGATGTATGTGTGCGTGTCCTATAAGCACTAACCGTATAAGATCAATGCATGCCGTGTGTGAACTGGGCGGTTTGACCATTATCCGAAAGGTATAATTGACTCGTTACCTCGCAACGATCACGACTTCTTTGTACCTAGCGCATTTTTTTATTGGCCCATTGATTCATAAAGATAGTTTCTGTAAAGAGATAGTATCAAAGGATATTTTTGCAGTTATAGTTAAGACAATGTGAATTTAAATCCTCCTTAACTCGAGTTGATAAATTAGTTCACTCTGAGATTTTCAGAGATTGGAACTCTGCTGCTTTTAAGTCAGCGTGGGCTAGAAGAGTCAAAAGATTTTTATTAAAAAAGCAAAAATTAAAGTTTTGCTACGTGGCCATAACCAAATTACATTCCTTTATTTTACTTAATATTATTTTTGCTACTTTAAAACATGACATAAAGTTTAATTCTTATTTGCGATTCGAAAGTATCCTAATAAAAGACTTAAATGAATAAATTGAGTTAAATTAGGTGGATAAGAATAGCGAGGATATGGCTCCTTTTATTCTTACGTAACTAATTCTATTCTCGATATAAGAAGCTAGCCAATTTAATAAGGTACCCCTAATGCTCAAATTAAACAATTTGCTTAACAAACGTGTGTGGTTAACAGTATCCAATGCCTTACAAAAATCCAAATAAATTGCATCAACTTGATTTTCATTATCTAAAGAACCTGCTATAAAGCCAGTGTAAAATAGTAAATTAGTAATTGTTGATCTATTTTTACAAAATCCGTGCTGCTCAGGGATAATGTTTGAAAATAGAAATACATTTAATTTTTCAGTAACAATTGCATCCAGAATTTTAGCAAAACCATTTAAGATTGTAATAGGCCGATAATTTCTGAAAGGACCTATCAAATCTTTGCTCTGGTTACATTTGACAAACTGTAAAGATAAATTACAAATAGCAACAGTATTCTTTTCTAACGTAGACCTTATATCAGCATTGCCTTTTTTAATTATAAATAATAATTTCAACATCTCTAAAATAACAAAATATGGCTAGGTCGATAAGCACAAACTTGGCATGCCGACGGGCAACTAAGGCGACTGCGCGTCGATCGCGCTCTGCTTTTCAATACAGGCGCGAGCTTGGACGACAGAGAACGATTAGATGTACGATCCGTATCAATATTTGCTTAGCCCGCTCGCGTGAAATGGAAGCCAGCAGCAGTAGCTGGCTGTTTGCCCGTGCCGGGAAGCTGATACGTCGGATATACTCCCACGGGAGAGGACGTGCCGCCGCTCCCGCGGACAGACTTATATACCCCGCGCGCTACACAGCCTGCTCCTGAGTTTTCTCGCTCCTCTTAATACTTCGTTCGCGTTCTGTGCGCGCGCCTGAGAGTGTTGGTTTGTGTGTGTATGCATGTGTGTGTGTGTGGGTTTGTGTGGGTGTACGTACTCCTCATGCTTTTATACACCCGGCTCGTAATTTATATTTCATTGGGGCGCGCTCACGCGCATGACTCGTGTGTACACAAGAGGAGAATTTTCAAAGTGAGAATTTACACCGCACTGATCGCTTTCGCGCACGAGCTCGAAGATGTCGAAGCGGAATCTCTCGGCGCCCGTTATTCGTATAAGTATCTGCTAGACGGAATTACATGAAATTACGATCTACAAAGGGTTTTTTATGGATGTTTATTCTGAAGATGGGATGAAAAGTTTTAATTTTTCCATCGGGAACTTGGGCAAAGCTGATTTTCAGGATATTTCCTTCGCGTCCAGAGTCTGCGACTAAGAAGGTCCTATCGGTTGATTTTTTTCAGCAAAATCATTATATTTATCAAAAGAAGCCGAATGGCGTTGCTGTATTATGTCTCGTCTCGCGTAGAAGGTGAACCTTTCCTTCATGAGCTATTCTCTCGATAATTATACCAGTTCGAATCCGAGAGTGCGTTTATGTTTTGCTTACACGATACTGCCTATCACAAAAGCTTCTGGTCTCTTAGAGCTCGTTCAGTTCAGCTTTATGGTCATTTCCAGGCTCGCCCTCTTTCTTGGCCTTTAGACACTAAGTTTTTCGGATGAATATTTTGGCTTTTGCATACATCAATGGTTCTCATTCTTTTATTGGATTGTTTTATCTTAAATTCACCCGATTTTGTGTCATATACTATCGTAGACATCATGAAATTGTTGATATTATTTGTGATACGCATACCATCTAAAACCTATAAATAAGGTTCAGAGAAAGGGTGAGCTAGAAATCTGTACAGCATATTAAATGGAGATCCAAAAATTATGTCATAAACATCAATTAGAACACACGAGAAAAATTTGTTTCTAAAAATTCTATGTTTTATTCATGTTAGAATGTCAGTAATGTCGATAAGTTCGGATTTTCACACAAATATTTTTTTGGACTCTGTCAACTTCTTGTACGACATAACATCTTTAAAAAGTTTTTTTTCTAGCTGATCTAATTCATGTTTACTAGATAATTTTCAGGTTTCCGTATAATATTACGTTATCTACTCGACCCATTCACATTTCTTAAAAAACGTATGGACCATCGATGGTAATACAGAATTTCTTTATACCCTGACTAAACCTAAAATATCGTAAAATTAAATTAATACAACAAAAATAAGGCCGATTTCAGAGCCAGTGAAATATTTTTGTTCAAGATGTATATATATACCTCTATAAATTATAAATTATACAAAGAATAACTAACTCGCATTATATTATAGAAGATATTCTGAGATATTTCGTAGTATTATTGAACTCTCTCCTTCAATTCTAGATTATTTTAACGAATTTCACCTTATACTCGCACATTGTGCCTTAATTTTTTATACTGTTATATTATTTATAATGATTTAACATTAATGTTCCGTCTATATTTAAAAATACAATTTATATTTTATACAGTTCATTCTATCTTTATCAAGATGAAGCAAGTCTTTTAAAACAATATTTCTGTAGATCAGGAAACAATCATTTATATCCAATAATATTATTCCAATACGGATAAAGTTCCCCATAAATTCTAATATGCATGCTCTTAGTATATTTTTGTCAATTCATTGAACATCTACCTCAAATCGAATCATCTACGCTGAGTAAACAAAAGAGTCAAAGGCTAATTCACCTGTACAAACTATTGCGTTCTTGATTCTCTTTACTTTGTTTCCTCTTGTATAAAGCATTGATGTTTCTTTTAAGTGCTCAAAAACTCTTTTGCAATTTATTACTCGCTTCGTTTGGGCGTCTCACGAGGCAAATAACCGTCTTCCACACCCGTATCAAAATGTACTGTTTTGCAATAGTGCGCGGGAAGTTGATTTCATCACCTATGTTCAATCACTGACCATGCGAGAAATTGCATTTTTTGCCTAGTGGACCGAAACTACCACTTTTCCTCATGGTGCCAGATTACAAAAATTGTAATTTCGACCTCGCCAGGCAAAAAAGTAGTATACGCACTATGGGAGCAAACAAAGAAAGTCTCAGATTGCATGTTTGTCAATTAACAATTATCGTGCAATCTGGGACATTCCTTACTTTTTTTTATGTTTGAAGAATTTGAAAACTCTTGTGAGTCTTATCTCTGCTTGATTTTCTTTAGTTTTACTCCCTAGGTGTGTAATGTACTATTTCCACACGGCGTGCGGAAAGTTCGTTTTCTGCACGATCAGTTGGAAACGAGTGCTTTGAAACAAGCTTTCCGCACATTGTGTCAAAATATTACATTTCGATACTAGTGCGAGAAAGTGATTTCAGCCTCCAGGTTGAAATTACTTCTTCGCCCATGTATTGAACCGTATTTTTTGATAAGACATGAGTAGTTATGGGACATAACTACTGACGTGCACAAAGCGAGATTTAGCATACGCTTTGTTGTTCAAACGTGCGCAAAATCGAGCTTTGCGCACGGAGTGTCAAAAAATTATGTACGATAGATGGGCGATAAAGTGATTTTAACCTTGTGTGATCATTCCGCACTCGCTTCGCTCGTGCGTAAATGTCTACTCGAGATTTAATTCAATTTACCGCACTTGTATCATAAGTAACTATTACCGCGCTTCATGCAAAATCTAGTTTTATAAATAATAAAAGTATTAAAATAACTTAAATGTTTTGTTGTTTATTGCTTTTCAATTTAAATTAAAATAAATCATTGCATTTAAACATGGAAATAAAAACCGAATTAATTCCAGTTGCAATATCCAAATCAAAGCTACTTTAGATAGCCTATCCAGTAAGACATTCAAACAGTGAACAGATAGTTAAGCACACGTAACACGCATCGGGAGGTCTAAAATTGAGTTTATCCGACTGTCCAAAGACGCAACTCGGCAATATACGCATCAGTCGGTGGATTCCGCGCGTGCCGCATTGATTGTCGGAGAGGCGCGACAACACTGGCTTGTCCTGGTGCGCACGTCCGACTAGCGTGCGCGTATTTGCTCTGCGGGTGGTCTGGAATCGATTCACGCGGTAATTAAGCTCTTCTTTGTGCGGGCCAAGACAAGCGATGCGCGCCCGTCTAATTAAATGTGCTGTTTGCGCAACGCTGCTGTCGCTGTTAACCATTCGGCCCTAGCTCATTTCGTGGGTTTGAAGCGGCTTCGTGGAAGCTTCCTGAATTACTTTGAATTATCATGAATATGATTGAAAAGGAGATAGAATCTGGCCTGATTTGAATTTGATAAAATAATGCCGTTATAAGTAGTATTTAGTACAGTATACAGTATGGTTGCTAGAAAGTTTTCGCGGAATTTATTCTGTATGGTAATGATTACTGGTATTATATTTTGAAAATAAAGCATAAGTCCATAGAATTATTCAGTTTATTGCAAATGTCTATAATGCTCTTAATCAGTTTTCATAACAATATAACCATCTTAATCTATTAACGGATATCATACAGTACCATTTCATTATTTGACTATAGACACCATGTACAGTCAAAATCGTTTGTTTTAGAGTTAGAAAACAAGTCGTTTTCTTGTACAGAACAGAAAAACTTTAAAAGCTTACTCTCTAACTTTTATCTCTATTTTCCTTACCGCTGTTTGTCGTTTTCTCCGCAACTTTTACCACGCAAAAGCCGTTTTCTCTAAAATCCTTATAATCGTGTTAGTAAAACACTGGTGTACAAACGACTGTCAAACGTAATTAAAAATAATAATAAAAGATAAATAATTTTTATTTCCTTAATAATTATGCTATAATGATTTTTCTATGACCATCTTTTACTTAATGTGGTAACGCCATTCAACAATTTCAATAATATAATAATAAATATTAAATAACATAATTATAAATTTCACAATGTTATTTTTTCATAATTTCTGAAAACAAGCGAGGATCGTAAATTATTTATTAAAAAATCGATTTTCACAATGTTACTGGACACTGTATACAAATGTCACATCTATTTAACATACAGCGTATAAAATAAATGTATAATATTTCTATTAAAAGTTATGTAAATAAAATTCACAATAAAACCTTTTTACATATTTGGTTTAATAATTCATTTTCCTAAAACTTACATATAATTAATAAAATTTACATTTAATATCACCTACATACAACCAACAAAATTTATAAAATTATCTATCTTTATTATAATAAGGCATCTACGGCAAGCTACATTACAATACTAATTTTGTTGCTTCCTTGTTTGGTACTAATAATCAATGGATTGAAAAAGTTCAATAATTAATCAATATAACTATATGTTTTTTGATAAAGCTTTTTATTAGAATAATTTATTAAAAATTATAATTTTAAAAATTAACAAAGCGATAAAGTTGCAAATAAGAGAAAAATTACATGTCACGTATCAAATTTTACTAGAACTACAATAAAATATTATTATACATCTATTGAAATTTTATAATATAATAAAAAAATATACAAAATTTCAAACTTTCTTTGGGATTGCCAGATTAATTTTTTTAATCGGAGAATCAATTGCATGTTTTTCTTAAATGCAAATGGTATTTTATAATTTAAATGGAATCATTGCGTAAAGTATATACTCATTGAAATTGAAAACTCAGAAGAACCGGGACCACCGGATCGACCACTGGTACTCATGTTTCCAGCATGCGTCCAAAGCACACGGGCTCTCACCCATCTCTCAGCCAATAGACCGAGCCTTTATTTTCTCATCGCTTCTCGGGTGCTTTTCTCGCTGAATACATATATACACGGTGGATAGCCTTCGTCGTAGCCGGTGCTTCTCGGAACTTCATCTCCTGCGTAGTTGCGTCAACTGACGTCCTCGTCTCAAGCGCCGGCAGAAGCAGCAACAGCGCGCCGGGCGGCTGGAGAGACAAATGCGACTTTCATGCGACTTTCCCTCTCGCTTGCTCGCTTGTTGGAGAGAACGAAAGACTGCCAGAGAGAAAGAGAGAGAGAGAGAGAGAGAGAGAGAGAGAGAGACGGAGAGAGAGAGAGAGAGAGGGAGAGAGAGAGAAGTTTAAACGACGCAACTTTAGGCGAGCTTCTCTCCTTACCGGGGGCGAGTGTCTCCGGCAGGTGGATTTAATTGCTTCGCATCTCCGGCGCGTTATACGCTCAATGGCTCGCTTGCTTCTCGCTTCTCTCTCTCTCTCTCTCTCTCTCTCTCTCTCTCTCTCTCTCTCTCTCTCTCTTTCTCTCTCTCTCTCTCCCCCTCTCTCTCCCTC